>JARK01001576.1:141764-162653 GCA_000688135.1 Ancylostoma ceylanicum
TGTAATAATGAATCATTTAAAAAAAGTAATCATTGTTAATGTATTGATTGAATAAAGCACTAGATATATTCGATATTCGAATGCATCGGAAATTGAAATATTCAGGGAAGGAAAAGACATACACCCTTGGCTGGAAGAAAATAAGGGCGTTGGAGCTTCGTCTTTTAGGAATGATCGATTTTTCGGATAGACCTTCGAACTGTTAGTCACATTAATTGAATTTATTTGATTTTTGTTCGGGCAACACTCTAATAACTATCTAAAAATAATTATGAAGGTAAACAGCTATCAATAAACTGGTACAAAGTTCTTATTTATTTTGTGGAGCAATTTCGGTAAATCGGTATGGAATTCCTCTGGAAAGTTGGACACTGATTGTGCATTAAGTGGTGCCCACGATTTATATGGCAAAAATACATTTAAAACCTTCTCTTTCGGTTTTTTAAAAAATTTTTCATTCTGAATCCACCCTTTTTTCCTAATTTTCCATTTTTTATTTCAAGCTCTTTGAATGTCGAATGGACACCACAACAAAATTATTGTTCAAGATTAGTTGTTTTATTATGTGCTTATTGGTAAGCGGGCATATAGGAAGCCTCCACTTCATTGGGTTAAGGTCAATTCATGCTAGATGCGTGCGTTTGACGCGCGTGCGTCTATGTGGTGATGGGTAGGGCTAGTCGCATCGCTAACGCAGCTCAGACGCACGCGTTTAACACTTTATTTTCATTGAGCAGGCACATGCCGCGATGACCGCTCTTCATGGAAAATCCTTCGCAGACGAATGGGTGCGTCTGGTTCAAGCAGCCTGGTATAAATTGACCGTAAGACGGCTGAAGGTGCCTGAGAAGTAGTTGTTACTCAGTTCAACCTTTTACTCTTTTGCGAACAATTTTGTCAAAATACCAGATCATCAAATGATAGAGCGCCTAATCTATCTTACTTGGGAAGGGTCTCTTGACCCCTTCCAAAAGATGACAGTTTTATACTGCCTACTATTCAGTAACGCTTTGATGTTAAAAGGATCTGTTCTAGAAAACGGCTCCCACCAAAATCGAAGAAGTCTCAGACTCATTTGGAAGTGATACTTATCGGAATTCCGACCTAAACATCTTAATTAAAGGAACGCGTTCCAATGCCTATTCGTTCTGATCGCCGCGCGTATCCATCCAGTTTCTTTCCGGGGGACAAGCCAGAGAGATGGAGAAATTTCGCTAGCGATTCGGCATCCAGACTTTCAAATTGCCGGGGGACTTGCACGAGTGGAATAACACGCTATTGTTAGCTTGAACTGGGCAAGGGACGGTCTAAACCATGGCTTGTCTGGTCCATTTATGGCTAGACTAAGAGCATCAGCTCTGTGAGCTGCCTACGGAACAGTCACACCATAATTTTGACGGATTACCGGATTCTTGCAGCCACTCAATGTGCTGGTTCTAGGAGTGGATGTGAAATGCTCCGAAATTGCCACCAAATCGTGCTACAATGCGTTCTACTGCAATTTGTACCAGTTGTCCGTGTCCAATGCATACAGGGAACATGCCTCACCACCTCAGAGAGAACGGGGCAACTATAGCAGGTTCGAGGTGAGCCACTAGTCATTTATCAGCGTATATGTATGCACATATGATTGCTCTGCCTCTTCTCGTCAAAAAATGTGTCTCAAAAGTGAGGGTTCCTCACGTTCTTAGGAAGCTTGACTTATAAATAGTGTTGGTAACCGCGGCTTACAGTGGGTTCCTTCTACGCAAAAGCCTCAAAAATCCATTTTTAATGTGGATCGAAAAATACTGAACGGGCTGGTAAAAGAAGTAGGTGATTTTCTTATCTTTTTTCAACCAGCTTCCATTTATTTGGTTTTTCTTACCAGGTATGTATTTGGCGCCTTAGGGTGAAGAAAAAAATAAAATAGAAAGGGGTAAACATTCTAGAATACTTTGAATGAAGCAAAAATAGAAATCCTTGCTGTTTCCTTCCTTTCCCGTTTTTCTTTTCTTCCTTTTCCTTCTATGGAAGTGTGTGTGTTCGGTGGATGTGATCGCCTCTTTTTTCTCCTGGCACAGCTTTCATCGCTGAACCCACTAGAGAACCGGGTGTGCCTGCCAAAATCAGCGCAATGAAAATTTCAAGGAAATACTTGAATCCATGCCGCGCAGCCTGTAGAAGAAGTCGTCGCAGCCGCTGGAGCGCTTGTCGTCCGTGCGTTAGTGAAGCTTGGACACGATTTTCCAGAGCCTCTTGTGTTTCGATGAAGTATCACTGCGCCCTCGCGGCCGCGCGCGCGTCATAGGGCGTTTTTCGACGACGTCTGTTCGAATGCAAGAAGAAAGGCGAGCTGGCGGACAAGTTTGGAAGAACTTGAAGGGAGCGCGTATTGCGCAACGAGGCGACCGCGCCACCCGCCAAAAACCTCGACCAGTGCTCTCACATCTGGGATTTTCCGTGGGCGCCAGAAAAATGTAGTCAAGGGACGGGATTCATGGTAGCGTGTTTTCATACAGATTTCACTAGTTAATCGGCTCAGCAGAAGTGGAAGCTCGTGTGTTATATTTTTTCTGGGATTACATAGAATAGAAAAGGCACAATTATGGGAATGATGTGGACGAGAGCACAGGTAGTGCATGTGCTGAACATATCGAAAAAAAAGTTGCATATTCGCTCCATAACTAAGAAGACGCTCCTTGAAAATTGGTGACTGTGAAATAATGAAATGTTCAAGAAATGTTTCGTGAAATAACAATTGATAATAAGAAATGGTAATAATCTTTAGTTGTTTTCCTCCGCGACCGTCCGAATATTTGCACAAATTTTCGCAATTTTAACACTTTCCAATATAATATGGTTGGGACCTAACGATGCATCGAATACATTCAAATTCAAATATTCGATCGCTAATTATGGGAAGATTTGAATGTTCGAACGAGTGAGACTATAGTGCGCGTCGACGGCGGTAACCCATCCATGGCCTCGACAAGGACAACGCGCAACCGCGCCGCACGCGCCGGAAAGGTTGTCGTCAGCCGTCGGAGTGTTATTTCTAGGCGCCTTTCTTCCTAATTTGGTGATCTTTTCACGTTTTTCTTGTTTCACAACGAGAAGTAGCATAATGACAGCAAACGACCTCGATTCCGGTGCGCGCGGCGCGGTTGTGCGGCGTACTTGTCAAGGTTGTGAATGGGTCATCGCCATAGACGCTCACTGTAGCAGTGTAGTGGAGGAAATGAGAAAAGACGCAAGGATTCCTCTTCCACAAACATTATAGTGTTTCAATCAGATTCTATATTATTTATTGAACTGAACTAATTCGTTTAATTCCATCAATATACATACAGTGAACTCCAAACGTCCGTAGACAAGGGGAGGAACCGCGGCGCGGGCACTCTGGCTGTCTGCTGCAGCGAGGCAGAGGGCCTGCTGGGCAGAGACGCGGAGGAAAACCGATACGTCGTGATTTCCCGCTCCCTCGAGAGGTGCGGCAGACAACCAGAGTGGCCCCGGCGCGATCCTGCCCCTGGTCTACAGCAGTTTGGTGTCCACACTATAGGCGCTAACTGTACAGCCCTTGTTGAAACGATGGACGTATTGCGCGTGCGGTTTCATAGCGTCGCGGCTGCAGAATCGCGGTGGGACCTACTCGACTCTCTCACTTGGGGCATGATCCATCGCCTCCTTCGTCTAGGTCGAGCAGCGATCCTGCAGTCACGGAATCTGTCTCTCTTCCGAGAAGGACTGTAGCAACCGAATTTTAGACCCGGAATAATTTGGGTATTTAGTTCGCAAACACGTAAGAAAATTCGAATAGTTAATATATCGTTTTCATCTGGAAAAGCGATGCGTACAAGTAATATTCGGATAAGCTCAGCGGTTAACGCGAGATCGGACTCCCTCTCGGTATTCCTCAACTATTTTTTGACTTTTGGTTCTCTGAACAGTTTAATTTTACAATGGTTTGTCTCAATTAACCTTTGTCTCGATTACTTTCGTTTGATCCAACCCTTCATGTGACGACGTGACGGATGGATCCATACGCTGGAATTATCGCCATTCCAGAATATTCGGAAAAGATGGTGACCGTCAGCTGAGTTCATCATCGTCCTCCATTTGTTCTCCCACGGCCCGAACTCTCACTGACCTCAATCAGTGCTATGCAACACTGAATGGCGATTGCAAATAGCGTCATAAAACGCAGTGATTTCACATTGAATGAGACGTTTTCCGAGACGCATTATCCATGAGTCGAACCACGAAGAAGTGCTCCACCAAGAGTTGATTGCAGATCCTAAGTCTTGGAGGGGTCCAGGGGGCATGGTGGTTGCGGCTAAGTGGATTAGTGGATTTTCGAGAACCTGATTAGTGAAATCGCCAGAGACAGGGGCGAACGTATGTGGAATGCGACGAGATCATTGGCGATATTTCTCTGAGGGGACGAATCATTGGCGGAAAGCAGCAAAATTCATACACGTTCATGTAGGTTTTTTGTATGTTAAGAACACTTCTCTTCTAATTCTGAGTTATTTCTGAGCTGCTTCTGGCTTACGCAGTTTGCATTGGAGAATAGAGATAAAAAAATCTTGTTAAGGGGAATATTACGTTTTAGTGGGATGATCAGACAAACATAACTGCCATTGAGGGTTTCGCATCGATTTTTCTAACTGGGTTCAAATGGAAAGAGTGGCATAAAAGCTCTTCCTTGAAGGGCCATGTTAAAAAATTTCACCATCCTTGAACCAAGTCAATTCCCGCTCTTGCTTTCTCTGTTTTACAATTCCGGACGTGTTTTTTGTTCTTGGTTATTGCCACACCTTCGTGGTGTATGAAACAAATAAATGAATTTCAAAAACTGTATAGAGCTCAAATGGTTGTGTTCTAGACTGAAACCTGTGGCCACACACGCAGACATTTGTTAAATTCCTATGCACAGTGCTGGCCAAAATGGAATCACCTCTTGAATTTTTGTTCATAACTTCTTTCTGGAAACTGTTTGTGATTTCTCAATTCGCAAATATGTATAGCGATCCACGGATATAATCACAAATATCTCCTCTGAGCTTTCCAATCTCTTAAATTTATTTTTTTTCTACTCAGAAACGTCAAAATTACTGTTCTCTGGAAAACGGCGAAGTTCAAAAGGTGTTTTCTTTTACGCCAGTTTTTGGCTTTGTACATATGTATCTCCTTTTTTTATGTCCTAGTATCATCTTAGTAGTACTTTCTTGGTAAAAACAGCTTTTAGCTGATGTTCCTTGGAAAACCTAATCTTTCCTTGGTGCAGAGTTTTTCATGATTCGCTAGTGGAGCATGGCTTTCCTTCGTTCCACCTTAATTTGAGTTTATTTTTTCACAACATGTAACATAAGAACAGTGAAGTCGTATCCGAAAAAAGCAATAAGAGGTATTAGAAGCTTTTCACGAAGTCCTTATTGCATTATATGTAAATATGGACATCTCTGCTCCTAAGAAAATAGGGGCTCTAAAATTCTTACTCGCTCTTATCTTCGGTTCCTCAGGGAACTGGAAGGCGGACAACCAATTTTTTTTTTGGTGTTTAAATTTCATGAATGGGAATTACTGAGAAAAGCATGAAAAGAATTAGAGAAGAAAGAAATTGCGGTGACATTTCTCATTAGTTTAGATGGAAGGGAATTTTCCTCTATTAATCTTAGGTATTGTAGGTCCCGTTGCAGGTTGAAGTCACTGCGTAAAATGGCGCATCGTAAGGCGTATGATGCAAGTCTGGATAATTTTGCTGTATTCGACTTTGGGTCTGTAGCATCTCCGCAGAGGGGTCATTACTATTTAAGTTCGTCTCATGTGATATCTTCGGTGAGCCATCAGTGTTTCCCAACCTTGGCTTTTTAACTCGAAATCAAAATCTTCCAAGGGTGCTGGTTTTTAGGAGCAATTTTGCATAGTTCATTCATGTTTACACATCCTAGCCATGCCTCGCGAAAATTCATAGATCATGCGATATTTTTTTCCGCCAAAAGACATCTGAGATTCGGGCCCAGTTTCATTACAGGTGAAGAGAATTGTTTGATGAAGGTTTGCCTAAGTCAGGTGCACCGGGACATTTTCAATGAAATTTGCTCGTATTGCAGTTGGCTAAGAATTTCCCGGGCTTCATTAATTGTATTTTGACTTTTGTTGAAAGCATTTTTGTCCACATATGTAGTATATAATGGCGTTCACATAGGTTACTGTTATTAGTGAAGAATCCACCATGCTAACTCCTCCTAACTTTTCGCAGTAGCTCCTTGATTAACTGTGGCAACAACAGGGCTCAAGCCAACTTCTTCACGATTGAATTATTCATTGAAATAATGCGGCTTTATGGATATTAGAATGGATCTTGAATGGGATTCTGATTGATGCGATTTAGTGCAATCGCTCTTGTTTTGTCGTAAACAATGGCATCGCAATGTCCACTATTGAGACTTTAGGCTCTTATTACGTCATGGATTGCTGCAGCAGGTTCTCTTCGTAGTTGCTGCGACTTCTTTCACATAAATCTTTCACGTTATCCATTCTTTTTCTTCATTTAGTTCCTCCACATGCTTGGGTTTAACATTTTTCCAACAGAGCAGGGACAGACTCGCACCGGGACCGGCGAAGAATATCAGGAAAATGGGGTGGACTTCTGCGTTCATTTTGGGGTGCTGGAGCGGTTTCATTTTTTAGTTCCTGACTTTTTGTACCGGTTCAGGTTCTACGGGACTTTCTACGCTTGCAGCTTTCACCAGTGCATCGCTATTTCCTCCAGGATTTCCGAGTTCCGTCTTCGTTTTCAGTCGCGTCTTGATTTTCCGGTGCTGAGAGCGACATCCACGGCAAGCGATAGTATTGTTCTGCTTGATAGTGATGGTTAATCAAGTTAGCCATGACTAGCCAACGAATAATTCATCGACCACCGCCGCAGCCTGTTCCACGCTTCATGGATAAGCATTGGATAGTGATGGATCGCCAACGAGGCCACGTTTGATCAGTTGTTTAGTTGGGGAACGGAGCCGTGGTTGAAAAAATTCCTAGGATACCTATTGATCCCGAGATAGGGCACAGCTCGAGGTAGTCACCAGAGTTTGGCGAGTCCAATACTAGTCAAGAAAGGGCTACTATATAAATCCGTACATACTGGATCTCTTTCTCTTTCTCTTTCATGCTAATCTGGAAAGATCTCTTCCATGCTAATCTGGAAAGTTACGTATTGAAAGTAATTTCCCAATAATGAATGGTATGTTGGAGGTGTGATATTTCCGAGGTATATCGGTGTACTTGTTTAGGCTAGTCCAAATTCAGCTCAAACCCGAACTCTATTCCTTAAAAACTAATCACAGAAGCAGACGTGTGTAGGTAGAACCACGGTTGCTATAGAAAAATTCACACGACTAAACAGCTCTGAAGTCTTAAAGCCAGCAATCTTCCATAAAATGTCTCATATTGGATTTGCAGAAAAAGAAACTGCATGTTAATCCTATTAGGATCTGATGACACATATGGGTTAATCCGTGCGTTTTGTGGGTTTAAACGAAACGGCGAGGACGACAGCCTCCTGTTGTTCCGTTATGAGCCTCATTGTGAAAGGTCTTCCAAGACCGATTGTACAGGTATAATCAGTCGTGATAGTGATTGGATACTTAAGAATATTGGGACCAGATGAACTACGCGATTCCTCAATGATGTTTTGATAGAATAAACTCATTTTTGGGTAAAATGTAACTTAAAACATTCATGGGAATGGGAATTGGGGAAGTAAAAGTGCTCAACTTGATGCGGATCGCTTCCTCCGTCAGATTTGTTCCTGGCTGCCGGAATTTCGGCTATGAACGTCTTTCGGAACAAAATTTGAATTGAAGTATTCAGAACTATTTATTCAAAAACAGCATTCAAGGCAAAACTCGACTTAAGATATGTGCTAAATTTTAATCTTGAATTTCTTCCACTATCCCAATGAATTATTCCTTTTCTTTTCGGAGTTCATCTCGGAATTTGCTGCGAAATTTTTCGTGGGAAGCCTTTTTTGTGGTTAGAGTACATTTTAGGGGAGGAGTGAATCCCAAACAATGTAATTTGTTACTTGAGTGAAGCGTTTGACAGTGTTTGAACTCTCAAAACGCAAAATCGCTCATGTAACCATCTATTTTCTTTGGTTTAGTTGGGTTACAGGTGGAGCTTTGACCCTGTCCTTCACATACATACCTCTAATTTCCTTGAACTTTCTTTCTTTCTTGGGCGCATTTCCAATTTTTGGGGATGAGGACCTCGCAATCAGTCATCTTAGGTATCCGAGATCTTCATACTGCGCTGTCGAAACCTTGTGGAACACAATGGGTAGAAATTGATGGAGCTGTCGATTACAATACCGGAAATATTGCATAATGAATTGTGTATAGAAAACAGTAATTAAAATGTTGGGTATCTGGTCGAGATGGGCAAGTATTGAGCATTTTCACGGCAACAATTCATCCTTTGAAGTGTTGAAAATAGAGCAACGAATCGTAGATACATACTTAAGTGAGCATGAGTGCATGACAAAGTTGGAAGGCACATAGCTAGCGATACCGAGAAGCTGCTAACTGTCTAAAATGGCTGGAACTTGTGCACAATTGTTACAAAAATGTGGGAAGCGTATATCCAAAAACTACAAAGTCATAGAAGTAAATTTGTAGAAGGCGTCGAAAAGCGCTATCATCTGCCAGCAGATGACGCTCCAGTTTGTCTCGTTCCAGTTTTCCAGCTTGCGACTTGTTAGATTTTCGCTCTGCAAGTTAAAAAATGTAGAATAAGATAAATTGAATAAAAATAGAATATTTTTCTTTTTTATTTTATATTCGCTTTGGGTGAAAATAAATAAATGAATACTATGGGACACCAAGGATTACAAATACATATACTTTGAGCCGAATAACTACGGCAACGTGTGATCGAAATCGAATGGTTGACTTCCAGTCGAGAATTTGAATGTCCAGAAAAAAGTACAGCACTGTAGCTATGGGGAAAAATAGGGGCCACACTCATCCTTGAGATTACCCAGGGTAAGGATGTTGACGCTTCTCCTATCGATTGCTAAATCAAGGAAGTGTTAACACATTTATCCTTGTTCTCAATGACGCATGCAGCCCTAAATTTACCTATCGTAAGCAAGAATGTCAACACTTTTACCCTGGGTAATTTCAGTGATAGATCCAAGCTGAAGGCTTTCTCTTCCGTGAACACTCGAATTTCTGAATCTTTCTCTGAATTATCAACTGAATTCATGAAAAAAAATATTCTGTCTCCCCACCCAGCCCTAAGTATGATTTTAACCACATTTTTTTCCTCAAAAATCTCACTTCGAATAGCCCTGGCAATTATGTCGCGATATTTCTTCGGCACACCAGCCTTTTCGTAGACACCATTCAGCTGAACTGCGACTTCATTGACATCATTTTTGTAGTCCAGGATTATAAAGTCTCTCAAATTGTTTCGATAGTCGCAATACCTGAAAATCAGGCACATTGAGACAAATATCCATTTTGTACACATAAAATCCACACTTCTTTTTTCCAATTACAGTTACTTTTTCTAATGGATCTAACTGCACCAAATCATATTTCAAGTTCTATCCAATAATCTAATTTATGCGATAAATTATATCGTAAATCTAGCCAAAAATCGCTCAGTTCCCTTCGAATGACATTTCGTGCTCCTAGTGAAAGTCTTGTTGGATGCTGAAGTTGAAATGCGACTATTTTTTCACGATTTATCTCAGTTTTTTTAAAGAGGATTCCATGCTTCTTTATCTTTTTCTGGCTTTGGAGGCTGTGAATGTCTCAAAAGGTTTATATCGTGACTTTTTGGACATCCTAGTCCTTTTTTAGTAGTAGTCAGGCGGTTACGTTGCAAGTGGTGAAGTGCCTATATTCATGAACGTTATCGGGAAGACTCTATGCTTCCAGCTCACTCAGAGTGGACGAGTGTCGGTTCTCCTGCTAATGTCACTACTACTTATCAGCCCTGATTGGTACAAGTCTCTGCGACAGAATGTATCTAGTTTTACCTGGGTAATTCATCTACTCTGGAGGAGTAGGCGACAACTTTCGTGGATACGTTCATGAATACAGGCACAAATAGCTTTGGCGGGTAGCGAGAGCATGGGTTGGAAACGGAAATAGGGGTATCAATGAAAATGATGGATGCGCAGGCAATCAGAGTGCTGCTTGATGGTAGCACATAGGACCTGCTACCGTCTACTGGTATACTTTTGATCCGAGAGACTGTTTTACAAACCCTGACAGCTTACCATGTTTGCGGAGCGAAATGTGCCAAATCGTAGTCATATTCCCTGGATGCTGAGTTGTACGTCTTCCATAATTCTTCGTAGAGTTTGTCGAGGAAACACTTGAGATCCTCATTGCATCCAAAGCATCTGTAGTCCTTTGAAGCTTCCCTGTTAAATACTTTGGAGAAGATGTAAATCGAGAAGGAGAGCTTTCCACAGAAAACTTTCCAGGATGCTGTCCTTCGTGGAAGAGGTCCACTAATAAGGGAAGTGACAGGAAATCCATTTATATAATGCAAAGCATGCTATTAAAGGTGAAGGTTCAAAAATAAGCAAAAGCTCACGCTACACATTTGTCGAGATATCCGCTGAGAAATCGATCTATCGGATGACGTGTGATGGAGAAGAATGTGGCATTCTTCCCAATTGAAGCTTTTGCTCTTGTATAGTTTAGGAAGACCTTGTGCTCATATCCCAACAGCGTCAGCGTTTCATGGTTCGTCATAGTGATATTGTCATAGTTGTTTTCGAACAAGTCTGGGTTCTCCAGAAAGACGACGATAGCTGTACGCAGGGTCGTCATCGTTTTCTCCACCATGCATGACGATAACTTGTATTTTGGAGAGGTCTGCAACAGTGAGATAGTGGCGCTTAGTAAACGAAGTTAACAGCAGGATCACGTTATAAAAATCTTGCGTCAGGCGTCGATGGCGGTGGCCTTTCCGCTGCCTCAAAAAGCACGCGACGCGGCCGCCCCGCTCGCGATGAAATCGTCGCCGCAGTGCGAATATGGGTTTTCTTCATAATTGTTCATCACATTTGATGTTAACCAATAGGAAATCTAACTGTCAAGAAAACCCCGTAGTTTGTTGTCCAGGAGAGGATTCCCGTCGCACCGTGTGCTTTTCAAGGCCTTGGAAAGACCACCGCCATCGACGCCCACTGTACTTATTCTATTGCCTGAATTAACAAATACATAGCTTATACATATATGTACAGATGTAGATATACAGACTATCAAGCCGGCTAACCTCCTCAGGTAAAATTTCGAATTGTAAGTCATGGGAACTTTCAAGAATGGACCATAATTCACATGTACTACTTATGTATTGTATTTATTGTATTATATGTTATGTGCAATTTACTCTGTTTCATTCTACTGCCATATACGCACAACTATCAAGAAAATCCAGATTCGCCACTGCAAAGACGATTCCATCGTGAGCAGCGCGGTCGCGTCGCGTTCCTTTTGAGGCCGCGGAAAGGCCACCGCCATCGATGCCTACTGTAAGATTCTTCTAATCTATGTGAAAGTGGCGGACGCAGAAAATAGGCGGGAGAGGGGGGGGGGTGGGAAAAAATTGGGGTCTCCGCAGTTTTGGGAACCGGACAGAAAATAAAAGTTATACAAATATCAATTATAACAGTTAATAATTAATAAAAGCTATGTAAAAATTGATACTAATAATAAACAAGTAAAAATAAACTGATACAAGATTTTTATTTGTATTGTAAAGTAATTTCAAAAATTTGGCGTCCTATTCTCTTGGGAGGCGCCCCCTCCCTCCGCCTCTTCCCCGCACCTGCATCCGCCATTGGTAATCGTATTTATTCAACAGTTATTATTAAATTATTTCGTTTATTTATTATTGTTCCATCCATTTATTTATTTCATTTGTAATTTTATAATATTTGTGATAATCGTGAAGTCACTAACCAGGTGAACCGACCAGTAATCGTGGAAAGGTGGTACCAAATGCTCCGTTATGAATGGACCAGTATCCAACGAATTATTCCCAATTTTTTCAAGCGTTTCGTTCAATTTACGTGCTGAAATGTTAATTTGCATATTGAAATTTTTCTGAAATGTGGGAACATGGTTATAAAAATACACACCAAAGTAGGTTTACCTTTACTGATTTCAGGAACTTTTATCCGATAACCATTTTCGGGCACAGAATTGTTGAACGGGCTCAGGAAAGACAAAAGTAATGACGTGATGGAGTATGTTAATAGTGCGGAGAACAGCCTCCGCATTAAAATTCACCGCAGATTGTTTCAGTTTTGCTCGACTTCTGAACATTGGCATTTTTATAAAGATTTGAGATGAGAATTTCGAAAGCCATAGTATTTTGAAACTATATAAGAGCATAGAAACAGAAAGAGAAAGGCTATAGTCTCAACTTTCGTTGATCGTCTCGCAGATCTCTTTCGACTTTTCCAAACTGGTAGCCGACTTGATGCTATGAACGATAGGATTCTACGCATAGGCACCACCTTTCAATTCACGCTATCGATTATTTTAGCGAACAGAACGTCGAATATACCTATAGATTAGGAAAAACTCAAAAACTCATGCAATCTATAGATCACACTCTTGTTTTTATAGATTTTTCAAAATTTCTCGAAAATTCTCGGAAAATTTCGGACGTCACTTCTCTGCCAATCTAGTGTTAAAGATAGCATCTACAATAATTCTCATCTGCAAAGATATGACTTCTTTTGGGCTGCTCGAGTACAAGGATTCTAGAGTTGGGATTCATGGACTTTCCTGGTAAGGATCTGAGCTTCCCGCTCATTTGGAGCAGACAAGTTTGTCGAGCAATATATCATATATTTTGCTGTCCCTGTGATTATTTGTGACTGATGACCCCGTCGAGTCTTTTAGACGACGTTTATATACCCGTTTTAGTCTGGAAAACTCATCCACGCTGTATCGGTGGGAAGATCGCAGCCTTCCCGGGATGCTCATGAACCTCACCACAGGTCTTGTGGTAGAATTTAACCATAGTGGCAAACCTCAGTGTCCCAAAATAGTCTATTCCGAACGAGCAAGAAATATTCGTGATTCGCACTTTGTAGTTCCGCTCACAATGCATGATGTAACACTTTAAAATGATGTGTCCTTTCGGCATTTAAATTCGCATCAGTCTGATAAGTACTGTATGTATATTTCGGATGGCCTGCGTGCGCAACGCATGCCGTGACGAGTAGCGTACCGTTGGCAGCGCTCCAGCAGAGAACCTGTTGGAAACTATGCATTCCGTGAGTGAAATCTGTCTCGAGAAATAAATTTCGTTCCTGGGGTCGAATTCAGTGATTTGGTGGTACCCGCAAATGGCCAGAGTGGCTTATAACATAAATATTTTACATATAGTAGTGTGATCTCGCGTCTAGTAGTCTGCGTAGGTACACGGGACACCGTTTGTAATATGCCAAGCCTGCTGTACATTAATTCAGCAGTAACCTTCAATATTAGTCTTCGTCCACTCGGCTAAATTGTTCTTCACCACTTCGAGGTCAACACTAACAGCTGCGATTCTTGATATCAAGCTGCACATAATCGGCCGCATGGAAATCTGGGGCTCTTCCGAACTCTCTAAACATTACAGATGTTCGCGATGCACCCGATGATGCATACCACGAGAAAAGAGCTGTCAAATTTTTCTTGCATGAGGAATAGGAGTCCCTAATCGGTCCAGTCGGTCCGGGATTTTCTTGTCACACAGGACTCCGGTCGAGAGCGCCATTTCCTCCTCGCGGAATCATCTCGAGTTGCATTTTCGTGACAAGTGTTTCCGTCAGATGAGATCCCAAGGTACTTGAAGACATCCGTCCTTGATAAGTCTAGGCCATTATGTTTATGGTGCCAAGCTCGTCTATGTTGCTTGTTAGATACTTCGTCTTCCTGAGTTCAAGGCGGAGGCGGAATCGTGCAAACTGGTGACTCCAAGCTTGTGACAGCCGCTGGAGGTCTAGCGTGTCTCAGAAGACGAGCATGACGTCGTCTGCGACAATAGTGTCCAAGGCGTGGGTTTCTGTAGATCTCACGCTTTGGACAGTTTTCCACTACTACTGAGCCTCCACAACTCCAATAAAAATTTGAACTTCTATGATTTGCATTGACAGAAGTGATGAAAGAAAGTTGAAAAGGCTTGTTTTGTATGTATGTAACTGTATGTGCTCGATATATGCTAGCTAATTCAGCTTCGGTTTTCCTGTTTCAGTATCACTAGAAGGCCGTATTTCATTTTTTCTACGCTTCTTTCACTCTTCAAACATATTGTTTCTTTCGATTTCCTCGTTTACAGTCATGTCAGAAGAGGGACGATCCTCCACTGAACCAATAATTGATCCAAACGACAATACGCTTTTTCAGGATTTGGCTTTATGTGTATGTGTGCTGCCATGTGGTTATTCTGACGCTAGAACCGACGAAGGTGACGGGAAACCACCGTGCACCGCTAACAGAACCGAAAAGAAAGTGAAATCATCACACGTGCAGGAGGAGCTGGTATGTTTCATTGATGTTATTATAAGATGCCAAACGTGCTATTTCTAAACACTGTTTGGACTCCATAAAATCTTACTATGAAAGTCCTGGATCGGGTCAAAGAGGACTACTTGAAGCGCGGAAACTTGACGAAACCTTTCATTTCCCCACATGATGACTTGTGAAAATTTAATAGATGTGAGAATGAATAAATGCACAGATCTTTTGTTTTTGTATATTTCTGGGGAACTTTCATGCGCCCTGTATATTATGGTGGGGAGCGTGACCATCTGCACCCACCGCTAATTAGCAGGCGGGGACGCGCGGGTGCGCTGCGTGCGCACCACCGCTGGAGGTGGGCAGCGCGGCGAACCTTGTCCGAGTAGTCGCCTCTCTCTATAGAATGGGTTGGGCAGAGAGAGAAGCTTAAATGTTCTTAGACCTGCATGCTGTAAACGATCGAGAATTCACTCAACAAGAGCTTATTTAGAGTAGAAAGAATAACACTTGTACACTATATTCCTGAAAACTATTTTCCACTTCTATTTTCAGTTCTATTAACGTGTCCTACTTTTGTTTACTTTTGTGTTGGTTTGCACTGAGTGCGCAGAAGAATTTCGGGGCAGTTGGTGGTAGTTCACTTTTTGAAATGGTTTTACTCTTTGTGATTGTGATGTCCTACAACGGTTTCCATGTGTACTGGTATGGTAAACATCTGCTACTCATACTAATACCTCACAAGGCTCTGATCTACGTTACAGCACTACTGTGTTTTAGGTATAAGGCTAATACTGAGTGCAATTAGCTAATCAATGAAAGTTCGGTTTTGAATTCAAATCTGGAGATCACCTAAAGGAGCGTAGAAATTCAAGCGTCTTTTCTACAGACATCTTCTCTGAAATGTGATAGACGTAGCAAAAAAAAACTGTTGTCCATGTGAACTAATGTCGTGAATTTGCCACACTATTGATAATTTGGATATTTGAGGATGGTTAGGTCACCTTTTTGGGTGTTAATTAACTATCCGCCTAAGTCGCTGTGCCCTAAAGCAATGCCACAAGGAAAACAGTCCCATGTGGCTGACCCATTCAGAGGGAATCAGCTAAGTGATCACATTATAGTTTGTTCGCAAACATCATGATTTTAGTAGTGAAGGCAAAAATGGGTAGTTAAATACATGGGGTGTGTTAAAACTAGGTTCTAGAAAAGACTTTTGCATTGGAGTAGGTAGCCTCGGAAGAAATTTCTGAAAAGAGCGGATTGCTCTTACAACCCTTCCTGTAAAATTCACCAAAATTTTAACTGCTGAGATTCAGGCGCAAGGAATGCTCTCCAAAGGTACAGGCGTTACTGGATATTGGATTCTGCAGGAACATCTCGTAAACATCATCAACAGCACGAAACGATCCTCCCCTGAGGGGATTTGGTAGCATACGAACTTCTCGAACGTCTTCTTACTAGTTCGGAACGAAAACCTGGTAATCTAATGGGCATTGATGTCAACTCGTCCAAATCCTGCGCCTTCGCCGCGTTCGCCGCGATGCGGCGTGACCCCTCATTAACGAGGTGCTAGCAATGAACCAATCCCAGCGCTCCTCATCCTACCTGCAGCCCCGCCCCTAATCATAGCGGGTGCAGATGGTCCGTTTCCCATTGTGGTGTGAACACCGTCGACTGCGTAGTAAAATTTTTCACGAACCCTAATATATGCGCATATTATGGCAACTTGTGAGGAGAAGCTTGAAATAGGATAGATTACATTTCAGTTCAATACATTAACTACAGCCACTTCTATTTTCAGGGAATTACTAAAAAAATGCATTGTGGAAAGGCTATGGCAAACTTGAACTGAAATTCGCATTACACTGGCTCAAATACTGTGGACTCGGAACCGAAATATTAAATTTCTCAGACAATCGATCGAACACAACTTGAATTCGTTCCTTACCAAAACGATTAAAATGGTTGTTATCGTCAAGGTACATCAGATTGTTGAAAGAGTTATAGCCTTGGTAATGTCCACTTGGTCCGACAAGCAGGGGATAGTAGTCGATTAGCTCGCACTTCTGGCATCTGTAAAGTCTGGTTAGTGTTGACAATGATCTTCATTGTACTCTTTGCTCACCGCTTTGCTACCTCCCCAATCCGCAATCGGGCAAAGTGATCGTCTCTGATAATTAGTCCTTCCTAAATTGAAGAGCATGGTTTTCATACAGTAATCCGCATTATGGTCCTACGTACAATGTGTTGACGTTATGGTGGTACTTATGAAACGCTCTATATACGCTCTATATATGTATGTGTGGATGGCAACGATGGGGTGAGGATAGCAACTGCTACCAACACTCTTTGCTGTCATCCTTCTTGCTCAGTACTTCGAGGTGAAGAAGGTAGAAATTGCAACTTCATAATCAAAATAACGCACGTAAATCTGGTAGAGAGGTGCTCCTTTCCGGGTGAACTCCTGTGCCTTCTTGCTGCATGACAGATGACAGGACGGTAGAGCTTGCAGGATATACAACTGAATCAAACAGCATCTGTCAGATATTGTTGCTTTGGTTGATGAATTTTCTATCAGCTTTCTTAGAATACCTTTTTCGCTATACTCTCAATCTCGGTTACTGCCTTCATGTGATCCCTAAAGACCCAGTCATCGTCGATAGCTGATTCGAAGGGGAATTTTGCGGATATAGCTCTGGAAATAGTTGCTATTCAATAGTCGAAAATGCTATCATGCCGCTGTTAGTGTGAGATCAGATAGGCATGTACCGAAATGTTCTCCATATAGGTGCATTTTCTATGCTCGTCCGTTTCTGCATCCCTCTACAATGCTGTCAGTCTATGTACTTAGCCTAATTTTACCTGCTCATCAGGAATACGACGTCTGGTTGAAGTTCTTCAACAATGGCAGTGTAGTTCGGCGGGTGTTTACATATCTTCGCAATAGTGGTTACCAATACCTCACAATCTCCAAGGAAGTAAGTTTAATTAATGTCATTGTCTGATTGATTTCGTAGTACGACTCACCCTCAAGGCAGAAAACATTGAATTTTCTAGCATGTTTCTTGAAAGCATTGTAGACCACTTCGCCTTGATTGCATGCATAGCTGTTTCCGATTACGAGCATGTCGTAGTCTCCAGTCCCGTCCTGTTATAGTTATCACCTCGATTTCTACTTGGTTTTCTATCACTTTATAATTGCCTGATGTAGCCTTAGACTTACCCTCTACTCCTTATTTTTTCATATTCTTAGGCAAAAGCACAGTACACTGCTCGTAAAATTAATCAAACACAGCTAAAAACATCGGATCTGGAAAATACTTCGGCTAACCTCCATAGAGGAAAATCCGAAAGGCTTCATCTCTTTGTCAGTGAAGCGTTGTGTGTAGTTGCAACCTGCATTCTCAAGATTGAGTTCTGGGGTGTTCTCCTTGGCGTTGAGAAGCCGCATCAGAGCTGAAAAAGTGCTCAGAAGATAAGGATAAATTTCAACACAGATTAGCTTCCATGTTCTCTTATCGTAAAACCTGGGCATTTTCAGGAATGACTCCAATTTTCTTATGCCACACAAATTGTTAACAGCACACTTTTATTGGCCGGCGTTCCGACAACAAGTCGTTCTCAAGGGCCTGAAAGCGGTCCAATTTTCATGAATTCGCCTACTACCCCGTCAAACGCCTCCTCAGACATGCACATTCGATGAATCTTAGCTAGAATCCGATGAGTAGCCAAAGCGATAGGCGAACCTACCGAGTGTGTCACCACTATGCGGGGATGTTTCTTCCGCACAACAGCACTACACTGTCACCAGTGCACGAATAAAATGTTCTGCCATACTTCATTCCATTAAGCAGAACAAATTTTTGTGTCACCCCTCACCTTCGACATGTTCCCTTCTTTCATAACCTTGTTTTTTCAAAGTTTATTCGTGCACTGGTGACACTGTAGTGCTGTTGTGTGGAAGAAACATCCCGCATAGTGGTGGCTCACTCGGTAGGTTCGCCTATCGCTTTGGCTACTCATCGGATTCTAGCTAAGATTCATCGAATGTGCATGTCTGAGGAGGCGCTCGACGGGGTAGTAGCCGAATTCATGAAAATTGGACCGCTTTCAGGCCCTTAAGAACGACTTGTTGTCGGAGCGCCGGCCAATAAAAGTGTGCTGGTAACAACCTGCATGGCATAAGAAAATTGAAGTTAACACAGATTCACCAAAAGTGTCACGGGAAATTTTCCGTGGGCGCAGAAGTTAAAGCGTAAAATATATGACATTCAGAGTTAAATCTACTCGAATTCTGCTCCACATGAGGGCAATTTATACTGTATGCGTGCGAATGACGCACGTGCGACTATATGATGAAGAATAGGGGGCAGTCGCATCGCAGTCGCAGCTCAGTCGCACGCGTTTGCGGGCTCGCTTCAGCAGCGCGTTCTTTTCATCGAGAATTTCATGCCAGTCTTTATAAAAAATCTTCCGCAAATGGATGTGTGCGTCTGAAAGTCGCACGCAAGTCATATCCAGTGCAAATTACCCTATAATGTTTGATCTAAGCTGTTGTTCAGAGATAAACCAAAAGTGTATCGAGCTCTATTCTACTCATTGCAGTTCTACGAATATGTGCCAGGTTTTTGGGGAACAGCACCTCCATTATTCTGCCATACTTCATTCCATTAAGCAGAACAAACTTTGTGTCACCTCTCACCTTCGACATGTTCCCTTCCTTCAGAACCTTGTTTTTTTGAAAGTTTAATTGACACTGCCTCATAGGATATGTGTTCTTCTACTTAACGGAACAACGCATGCTTCTAGTTGATGTGACTTTCTTGATTTTTTCGTGTCCGAAATTTCGTCACATCAGAGCAACTCACTCATGTTCCATCCGGCGTCCTCTATATTGATTGTGGAATAGTCCACGGCTCCTGATCCATACTCACTCTCGAACGCATCGTCAGACTGCAGCGCAAGGATTGCCGATAACAAGAAGAGCCCAGTCGTTAGAGATAAGACAATATTAGGCGGGCATTTCAAGTAATTTTTCTCGAAGAAATGGTACGAGGCTGCAGCTATAATAAATGATAGTGCGATACCGAAGAAGACACCTAAATAAGAATAATGTTAGTAAAAAATCGGCCATTTAGTAACACACTCACCATTTTGTATTAGTTGAGGATTGCTCCTGAGAATTATGTGCAGCGGCCAGTGGAAAAGGTATAACGAGTACGAAATATCACCGACAAACACGAGAATTTGATTGTACAATACGGATGCCTATTTTTTCGTGTTTTTTACCTCCTCAGAGATGAAGATTCTTTTGATAAGAAATCTTAATAGGTGCCTTCATGACATTTCATACCTTGTGGTAATTTCTGACATAAATGAGAATAGCTGAAAGTGCCGTAACAACTATACGCAGGACATTTGCTGGTATTGGTAATTGAAGAGCAGAAGCAGAAATTGTCACGAAGATCAGGAAATTAGGTGTAAGTGCAAGCCCTGGTTTTGGCACGTGTTTCGGATCTGAAACTTGAAAACTTGGTTCATCTTGAAACTCAAAAAAGCTCTAGAACGAAGAAGTCGTGCCTTATTTGGCAATTGAATATGTGGCCATATATGTTAGATCTTCTGGGGTAAAGGCATCAGTTTCTCAAGGGTGTGGTTCGACCTTACTCCCGTCCTGTCACCTATGTTGCACCAACAGTGCAGTTCTCGGAAATGGTGCCGTATTTCAAAACATCAAAGACCAGGGTTGGTTGGGGAGCCGTTGCGGACACAAGCCCCCCCCCTCCCTCCCCCGAGAATGAGCTGCCGAATTTTCGAAATCACTTTACAAAATAAATAAAAACTTCATTATAGTATATTTTTATCATTAATTTTGATATATGGGGAGACGCTAATTTTTTTCCCACGCTTTCCCCCTCCCGCCCCACTTTCTGCGTCCGCCACTGTTAGGCAGAGGTATGATGAGAAGCGTGTGATACTTTGACTTTAACTTCTTGCATGTGTGGTTACTAGTCTTTAAGAGCTCAGCCGATAGGTGATGGTGACAGCTCACTTTAGTATCACATGTATCGTTATGCTGGCAGTTGTGCGTAGTATATATGACCAGGTGCTGTCCCATATGTCCTAGTGATACGGTTGGTAGCTACGGGGCCTTCAGTGGTGTTGTGCATTGTGTGTTAGGTGTCAAGGGAACTCATGCATTCTGACGCAAGTGAGTTGTGCTACCAGCCAAGGCGGAGCACATATCCTACTCGTATCAAGTCGTGTGTTTCGTGGTAGTTGTTCCGTCATTGCTTTGATTCTGAGGTCTGGAATCCACTCAAGTGGGCATAAAAAGAAAACGCAACATTCCCCCCCCCCC
>JARK01001576.1:163200-186838 GCA_000688135.1 Ancylostoma ceylanicum
CCCCCCCCCCTCCCCCAGACATTATGGTGGCAGTTAACGATAGGTAATATCATGATGACTAGAGTATTACGAGCTCTCAAGAGCAACTTCTGAGAGAACTAAAAAAATTCTCAATGGATTACCTCTCTTCTCATAGCATTCGTCTTCTCCGGCGAGGAATGGTTCACTTTTGTTTGATGATTCCGTCGTGTCCTAAACCTGGTCAGGTCGGTATCGCCTCGAATGCTTAGTACCGTTTTGTTCGAGGATTTCGTGTGATATAATTTTCAATACCAGTTCGCTTTTTGAAACATACTCAGAGTGTTCATCAAACTTTTCGAAACGAGCAACGGAATTTATTGAAGGCGCCGGTAGCGCAAAACAACTCTGCTTCTCAAACAGGTGTGAGTGCTGTTTTGGACACTACACCAGTGGTGAGAGCTCATCAAGAAGCTCACCATTCCGGACTGGAAGAGGAAGGCCAATATACCGAAACAAAATTGCCACGTTCTTGCAAAAACGCTGTAGAAGGAGGTGATTCCGTCAACTTGCAGGTAGTAGACGATCGAAAACCCTGCGACTGCTGAAATGAAACTCATCATTCTCATTGTCGGATGGGAAAAGGAATTTCTCACCAGCAAAAAACGTCTTCTCATCCGTTGGAACTTGTCGTTTTGCAAGGATAATCAGGGGGACTAGTATATACCACTGTATTTCAACGCAAAGGGACCAAATGTGTAGGAAAAGATCGTCAGAATGCGGAGTCTGGAATGTGTTTAGAGTTCGCTGAACTTGGGATGATCTACCAAAATAGTAGCTTTCTTCTGCATCAACTCACCATTATTTCGTATCTCGCAGTATTTTCCGTTGTTTTGATATTTGCGATTAGGGCAACTGCTTTGCGTGAGCTTGCTATATTTGTAATCAAGTAGGACGGTGGACAGACAATGAAGAGGGCGATAAGACCGCAAATAAGAACAAGGTAGTAGAGTGGAAGTATTCGCTTTAGCCTGCAATGCTGTCGTTGACAATGCGAATGTTCTCTGCGTTTGATTGAAGCACTTCTAAGGAAGTTGTGGCGAAGTGGCTGTGAGCGACGGGGACTCCGCGGTGCGACCGTCGGTTTTCGACATCACATGAGCAGTATTGTCCAGTGAGCGTCCATGGCGGTGACCCGTCTGTGGCCTCGGAAAGCACGCGGCGCGACCGCTCTGCTCGAGCAGGAATCCTCTTCTGGACATCAAATTATGGGGTTTTGTTAATGATCAGATAGTTTCCTTATTAGTTATCATCAAATGTGATCAAGAACTATCAAGAAAACTCAGACTCGTCACCGCGGCGACGATTGTATGGTGAGCGACGCGGTCGCGCTGCGTGCTTTTCGAGACCGCAGACGGGTCACCGCCATCGACGCCCCCAGTATGTGTAGAATTGAAATTTACCGTTACTTATTCAACCCATTGATTACCGCGCCTTTTCATGCACTTTTCCACACATTCTCAAGTTCTGGCTCCTTTTTATGCTGTGACACCTTTTGTGATAATTTCGATTTAGACTTCTATAATTGCAATAATTAGTGGTATCATTACGCTATTACCTAAGAGAAGTGCTAGGATCATCAACGCTTAACGATGGAAAACTTGATGGAATTGCTATCAAAACCTACCGTTTGTAATAGAAGGTTTTAATAGAAAGCGCATCCAGATCTTCTACTTTCTGTAGAATCATTGCCGTGAGGAAACCAGATGAGACAAAGAACCTGCAACAAAAATTAATGGTGCTATCCATTGGCACCTTACAAAACATCAATCTTTTTTGAAAAACGTGCTACTAACAAATATACCATTAATAACAACCTCTTAACCCGTGTACATCGTATTTTTGGAAAAGAATGCGCTTTCACATTTTCAGAGCTCTTTGCTCTTAAAGGCAACACCCGCAGAAAAATTCATCATCGAGATTTTGACACATTTCGAAGATTTACCACAGCTCGAACAATTTCCTTAACATATCAGCAGCGGTCGTGTACTGCGCTCATTTCACTAACAAGTATGAGCACGTGCCAGCGTTCCATTTGGACGAGTTTCTGGAAGGCAGCATGTCCATATCAGCTGTTCAAACGCAGCGGCATCGATCAAGATTATTGTGACCGATACTGCAGCGAGCGGATCACTTTTCCAATATCTCCCTCTTGTCGTGGGTAAGGCATCTTCGAAATTGTATGATTTTTGCATTTTTAGTGATACATGACATTCAATCTAGCATCAGCATACTCCAACACTGCAAAAAAAAACGTAGAACCTGGGGGACGAATATTTTTGTGGGTGCTGCCTTTAATACAATATTAAGTGCCCTTTTTACAACATATACTATTATGCAAAGGAAGGTGAAAAAGATTCAAAAAGCAATTTCCAAAAGTAACTCACATATCCACCCCGAGATATCCTTTCGGAAAGTGTTGCGGGAAGAAATGAAATAGCATCACTAGTATAATGGCGATACCTCGCAATCCTTGAATATCCAGCATTTTATTGGACATTCTGAAACATTTCCTCATTATCTTTATAACATGAAGCGTCCGGGTATCTCCAAAAGTATCTGCCAATATCAATTTGTAATTCGAGAGCAAAATGTCTGAAGGAAAACAACTGGCATAGATGGAACGCTCTAAACTGCCTCCGAAACGAGATCTGTATCAATTCGGCCTGCTCTATATTCCGCAATTACTGCATCCTGTTCGCTAATGGTGCAGGATATCTAGCTGGGCAATATGTCAGGTTGATTCATAAGCTTTCGGATATACGCCTCATGTAATTTATTATTTCACACTTTTGAAACGACACCATGGATGTCGCGACGCGATCGCTCCGGTCCAAAGGAAGCCCGGTGCACCGTACCCATGATCGTGCCCGAGGCGGCCGTGATCTACATTTGACCACGTCCGCCTTATCGGTTATCGATGGGTGCGGCCTCCGGGCGTCGCATTCGGCTCGGAGTGTTCCGCCTGATGCGGTCCCCTTTTTCCTCAGTCTTCCTCTTGGCGCGCTATCCTTTATATTTTATTCGTCTTATTAACTGTCACTATTGCTTGTATGTGCTCTCTTTACTACATCGCCGTTGTTCGTACACGGCCAACGTCCTACTACATGCCCGCTGGCAGTAATGCACTCATTAGGATGATCATGAACTAACTCTCGTACATTTCCTAGATGGCTCAGAGGTCACGATTAATGCTCCCATGTCTATTTGTTTTAACTATCTCGCAAATTCGCCTCACCTTTTGTTGATTTTGGATTTAATGAATCATTTCCTTTGGTCTCGTCTTACTCTGACTTCAATACAGGGTTTTTCCCAGCTTTCGTCTTTTTTTATTATTGATTTAATCCTTTATTGTGGTTCGCGCATGCGCGGCAGTGGGCGGTTTCACGGGTTCACTGTGCCCCGGTGCGCAACATGGTGCATCGGCCGGTGGCATCATGTTGCATGGTGCCATCGACCGATCGATATTGATCAACCGGCAGATCGACCACCGCCCAATGCCACCTACCAGGGCGCGTGCGGGGAAGATCACAGTAATACATTGGGGATGTCACTACTNCTGCATGGTGCCATCGACCGATCGATATTGATCGACCGGCAGATCGACCACCGCCCAATGCCACCTACCAGGGCGCGTGCGGGGAAGATCACAGTAATACATTGGGGATGTCACTACTAATACATTGGTGAAACTAACCAGGGTGCAAAGCAGGGCCCCCGCACTGGACGCATCGGTCCGGCTGGACTGTGGCAACCAGCCAAACTGGTCGTCCTTCCGGAAGTGCGGTGGTACCTGCAATACCTGGGTAGTCAATGCTAGAGGTGGCGTGCACCGCACTGGTTAGAGCCGGCGCCTTAAATCATAGGGACCTTGCGCTCCGTATCCGCTGTCCCAGCCCCCGTGGGATGAGGCGCCCACGTGGGGTGGTAAACGCCGTCCTAAGCGAAAGGAAAGCATACCAGGCATATGCCGCTAGTTAGTGCGTAACTCGGTTCACACCTAGTTCGAAGCTTCGTCATCCCAACAGCTTGGAGTTGGCCACCAGGTGGGTTGGGCTAGGTTCTCTATATGGGACGAGTATGCTTGCTCGACGCTAGCTAACGCTTTCGGGAAGTCACCCTTCCCCCAGTGCGGCTCACGCTTCACTCTGCATTAGACCATCTGTTTCAAGCAGTGTTTAAAAAAATGACTCTCTATTTTTTACTAAATCTTCTACTGCGTCGACGTCCTAGTTCATGCCGAACAACACATTAATCATTCGATTTCATCCATTTACCTCTCCTTTCTGATGTCTCATTCACCCATTTTTACTGTTTTATTCTCGGTGTTTCCTATGAGGAACACCACGCGTATAACCTAATAACACCTTACAGAATGTCAGCTNATCGGGAAGTCACCCTTCCCCCAGTGCGGCCTGCGCTTCACTCTGCATTAGATTATCTGTTTCAAGCAGTGTTTAGTAAAATGACTCTCTAATTTTTACTAAATCTTCTACTGCATCGACGTCCTAGTTCATGTCGAACAACACACTAATCAATCGATTTCATCCATTTACCTCTCCTTTCTGATGTCTCATTTACCCATTTTTACTGTTTTATTCTCGGTGTTTCCTATGAGGAACACCACGCGTATAACCTAATAACACCTTACAGAATGTCAGCTACTGGCGCTCAAAAAGCCCTGGTGACCAAAGCAGTCAACGTCCTACGACAGAAAACTGCCGACGTCGACCCGGCGATATTGGGAAGACTGATCTTAACCGGAACACCAGGTAAGGATCAAGATTTATTGTACGATCGTAAAACACTTTTAAGTAATACATCAGCTTCTATCAGACGTTCACTTAACTCATTAAAGGAGCGATGGGAGCGTGCTTTAACGCGCGCCGAGTCCCTTCCAGTCGTAGAAGGGGAACCATCCCTTCTCGACGAGCTGTTGTCTCACTGGGAAACCCTTGAGACCGACGAGCTCGTTGAGGAGGCAGAGGACCTTATTTCTCGCCTGGATACAGCTCTCTCGTTGCTTCCCTCGTTGAACGATAAAGCTGATGTTCCCTCTGTTATCACAAACCCTGTCCCACATAGTACGTCAGTCAATACGCTGTCGACTCAGGCCCCTGCCATTGGAGTTCAAAGTCCAAACAGGGAGCCAAGCCTACAACGTCACACATCTGGCAGTGTTCTAGGGGACGAACAAAGAGACCCAAGTAGTCGCTCAACCTATAATACATTCCAGTCGAATACCAATAAAGACCATACTGGTTTGTATACAAAGAATGTAAACTCGTACTACATGGGTGCAAGCTACCATGACCCCTCCATGAACACTCCTGCTGAGTACATGGGAATTGGGTACGGGTGTGAGACTCGAGCCAAGGTCATAAATCAAAACACTACGGAATCATACCACAACCCTATGGGATCTGGTAACATGCCATATCCCAGTAATACATCAGCTGTTCCTCATGAGCAGCATATAAGGCTTCCCACGTTCGAGCTGCCGGACTTCGACGGTACCGTGGACTCCTTCCCTGAATTTTGGGACTTGTACTGTGCAGCTATCCATAACAACGCCAGCTTGTCTCATGCTCACAAATTTCTCTACCTCAAAAGCTATCTCAAAGGGAATGCAGCCAACATCATCTCGAATTTCCAACCGACAGCTGAGAACTATGAGGAAGCCATACGCATAATTCTTAATACATACAATCGTCCTGAAGTTCTCCGGAACAAACTGTGGGATAAGCTGATGGCTCAGCCGAAAGCATCCACTTCGGTAACCTCCCAGCGTGTCACATTATGTGGAATAAAGGCAATCTGGGCGCAGATGCAGAAGCTATCCGAACATCCTGCAGCTACTGGGACTATGAAAGTCATACGTTCCAAGTTCCCAGATCGCACCAGAGAAAAGGTCGGAGAACTCAGGCGGAAAGGTGAACCATCGTGGACGGTGGATGATCTTCTAAGGGCTCTCGATACGGTCATAGAACAACTCGAGCTTATGGAAGACACCGATCCAAAGGATACTTCATCTTTTAGTGCATTATCGGTTCAACACGAACCAAGATCTCGCGAACCCCGTCGCTACTCCATGACACCTAATTCATACTCGAGTCCCACATCCCATTCATCTGTTAGCCCTGTCTCTCGAGGACCGCGCAGCTTGCAGAAAGTCCGATGTAACTTCTGTGTACGTCATGGTCACTTGGCCGAAGACTGTAGAGAGCTTCGCAGCCCCCGAGAGCGCAGAAAAGCATGCATCGCCTTCAAGCTATGCTGGAGATGCTTCAGAACGGGACATCGGAGCTATCTATGCACTAAGCCGAGATGTCGCATATGTGATGGCGACCATCACAGCCTTCTGTGCTACCATGACAGAAGCGTCTCACGTAGCCTTGAAAGAAATCAAAGCCCCCGGCAAAGCCGTAGTCCATGCCGATGTGATCCTCAGCCTCGTCATCATCGGGAATCTACGTCCCCATATGGTGCACGAGGACGATCATATTCGTCTGATACCCCAAGTAACAGTGCGGGTAGGTCTCGTTCGCGAGACAACTCAGATCGGAGAAGAGGCTCTCCTCATCCCAGGAAAGTCGGATTCACTGATCCCCCGAAGAGTCACTCTTCCGCTACTCACACTTCTACTTGCATTACTCCATTCAACAAAGCGATCCATACCGACGACGAGTCCGATTCTGGTGAAGAGGGCCTAACATTGTCCAATCACATCCGCGCATTAGAAGCCTCCCCTGTGGTCTCTTCTACTGCACCTTTGTGTAAGACTTCACTATCGAACCCTCGTCTTATGGTCGTTAATGCATCAACTTACAACTATAACACAAGAAGTGATCAACTGCTCGCAGTCCTTTTGGACAGTGGATCACAGCACAGTTATATTCGTAGGTCTACTGCATTGAATCTAGGGTTAAAACTCAGAAACCCTAAAGAAATTACTACAGTAACGTTCGGTGGTTTTAAACATACCGGAACATCCTACCAGGTAGATGTTACTCTCCAGGACCAAGAAGGTGAGCACATAAATCTCACACTCTGGACCCGCGAGTTCATCACCACGGTACCCCTAGCCCCTACTCCATACCACGGCGGAATCAATAGCCTAGTGATGCCCAATTCTGATGAAAAGGTCGACATCGACATTCTCGTTGGAATTGACCATTACTGGGACGTGGTGGACCTGAACAAAAACACACAGCTTGCCTCAGGTTACGTCCTATCCTACACGCGGTTTGGTCCTGTGCTTTCAGGACTTCAAACCAGTGGTTCCTCACATGTCAGCTCCGCGACCTTAACAGAGTCCGACACAAAGGGAACCGACAGCACGGACGAGCTTGTGCGCAAACTGTTTGCTATTGAGTCATCAGGTTTGGAAAACGAACCGTCTGAATCTGATGAAGCCATCATCAAGCAATACTATGATTCCGTCAAAGTGATTGATGGACTACTACATGTTAAGTTCCCGTGGAAATCCGGTCACCCGTTCCTGCCTGACAATAAACCACTGGCAATGCGCAGACTTGAAAATCAGTATGCGAAACTGCACACTGATCGGAAAGTTTGGAGCGAATATTGCCGAACTTTTGAGCAGCAACTGAAAGCAGGAATAATAGAGGATGTTACGGAACAGCAACCCACAGGTCTTAACGTATACTACATACCCCACCAAGCAGTCCACAAGGAGGACAGCAACACCACTAAGCTCCGGATCGTCTTTGACGCATCCAGTCACATGAGGGAAGCCCCTAGCCTCAATGACTGTATACATCAAGGACCTACAATGTTGCCGGACCTTTGTGGAACACTATTGCGGGCCCGCCTTCACCCGTATCTACTCATTGCAGACGTAGAAAAAGCGTTCCACCAGATCAGATTACAAGAAGATCAGCGGGACGCCACGAGGTTTCTTTGGTTGAAGGATCCTTCAAAGCCTCCAGCCAAAGACAACATCCGCGTTCTACGTTTTACGCGTATTCCATTCGGAATTAATGCATCTCCATTTTTGTTAAGCATTTCTATTAAATACGCTCTTGAGCATGATCACGCATGCCATCTTCGCGAGGAGATCCTAGCCAACACTTACGTTGACAACGTACTCCTCGGTGCAAAAACCACGGAGGAGTGCACTGCAAAGCAAGCACAGTGCAAGGAGATCTTCCGCAATATGGGCATGAACCTACGGGAGTTCATATCCAACAGCGAAGAGGTCATGCAAGCGATACCAGCTAAAGATCGTATGTTTCAGAAATCTAATACAGTCAAGCTACTTGGGGTCAGGTGGGACACGGTGAACGACACGATCCGCGTAGCCGTTCGAACCGGATCAGAGAAGGTTACTACCAAGCGAACCGCCCTAAAGGCGTTCGCCTCCACCTTCGACCCATTAGGACTCCTTACTCCATTGTTTGTCAAACTCAAGATCTTTATACAGGAGATCTGGCAGGAAGGATACTCCTGGGACGATCCCCTGAGCGAGGTAGTAACTAAGAAATGGAGCGATCTCGTTCAGGAGATCGACAACTTTGTAGGAGAAGTTCCTAGGTTTGTGGGTAATACATCAAAATACGACTTGGTCATCTTCTCAGATGCATCAAGAAAGGTTTACGCGGCCGTCGCATACCTGGTCTGCACACCTCGCCATGGTAAACCTACCTCCAATCTGCTAATGTCCAAATCCAAGATAGCACCGCCAGGCGCGACCACCATCCCGCGAATGGAGTTGCTAGCTTGTCACCTAGCCGCAAAACTGGCACTTTTCCTACAGAAAGAGCTAAACATCAAACTCTACTCCATAAACTTTCTATCTGATTCGCAGATAGCGCTATATTGGATTCACTCCAATAAACCGCTCAAGAACTTCGTTGAAAATCGCGTCAAGTTCATCCGCGGTACACTTGACAGATTCACATCAACGGAAATCAAGAGCAAGTTTTACTACATTAACACAGAAAGTAATCCTGCAGACTGTGCCACTCGTGGACTAGCCGCTGCAGAGATCAAAGACCATATGTGGTGGATGGGTCCTCGTTTTATTCGCGACCCTCCATCAAAATGGCCTAATACATCCATGGACTTCACAGCCAAAACGCCTTCTGTGAAGGAAGCAGCAGTGGAGTTCAGAGCCGTTACTTCATCAATTGTACTCCAACCTTATAATTCATTCATCCCCTTTAACCGTATTTCATCGTATAAAAAACTTGTCCACGTAGCAGCCTTTACGTTGAAATACCTTGCCAAGCTCTTAAAACTAGCGAGAAAACAACGTCAGGGATCAAGCTCTGGCACACATCCCCTACTACATCCTCTACTCGATGCGGTTTCCACCCACTCCACTATTACATCTGCCGACTTTAAGGCTGCAGAGACACTACTCCTTCGCGAACACTACCGTGAGGGAGAAAATCAGCTTCAAGGTCGAGCTATTACTAAACTAAAAGCCACACAAGACGAAAATGGCGTATTTCGGATAAACCTACGCATGGCGCAAGCTGATTTGGATGAGTCTGCAAAAACACCAATTTTGCTTCTGCCGACTCACCCTCTCACACATAAAATTGTTGGTTTCTACCACAAAAAGTTACTTCATTCCGGTGCGTCACACCTTTTATCCGCATTACGCCATCACTACTACATTCCACGTGCACGCCGCATAATAAGCTCAACCATCTCTAAGTGTATTACATGCAAGCGTTATCAAGGACGCCATTACTCCTACCCGGATCAACCCGATTTGCCCGTGGAACGAGTCCCAAGAAGTCGTCCATTCCAGCACATCGGGTTGGACTACTTTGGACCCATCTTGATCAGCTTTGAGAGTTCAACCCGCAAGGTGTGGGTCTGTCTCTTCACATGCATGTCAACCCGCGCCTTGCACCTTGAAGTCGTCGTGGACAACACCACTGCTCAGTTTCTTCTCGCCTTCCGAAGGTTCATAGCGCGCAGAAGCGTACCGGACTCCGTTCTGAGCGATAATGCGCCGACCTTCAAGTTGGGCAGGGAGATTCTGGTCAATGAGCTAGCCAAGATGGAGCAAGACTCGATAATACATACCTTTGCGGCAGAAAACGATCTCAAATGGTCGTTCATAACCCCACTCTCCCCATGGAAGGGCGGATTTTATGAACGATTAGTCGGCTCCGTGAAAATGGCCCTCAAAAAGACTGTCCATAGAGAGACTATCGATTTGTGGACATTCGAGACTCTACTATTTGAGATCGAAGCTACCTTGAATACACGCCCGATTACCCCGGTAACCACTAATCCATTAGGCCAAACTTACGTACTACGTCCAATCGATCTCATCAATCCCCACTTCCGTCTAGGACGTCTGAAAGGCACAGACGGCCTACACGGAATGTACTACGACCCCTCCATTTCTGACTCGCACGAGTTTATTTCATCCTATTACAATTCCTTNTATTTCATCGTATAAAAAACTTGTCCACGTAGCAGCCTTTACGTTGAAATACCTTGCCAAGCTCTTAAAACTAGCGAGAAAACAACGTCAGGGATCAAGCTCTGGCACACATCCCCTACTACATCCTCTACTCGATGCGGTTTCCACCCACTCCACTATTACATCTGCCGACTTTAAGGCTGCAGAGACACTACTCCTTCGCGAACACTACCGTGAGGGAGAAAATCAGCTTCAAGGTCGAGCTATTACTAAACTAAAAGCCACACAAGACGAAAATGGCGTATTTCGGATAAACCTACGCATGGCGCAAGCTGATTTGGATGAGTCTGCAAAAACACCAATTTTGCTTCTGCCGACTCACCCTCTCACACATAAAATTGTTGGTTTCTACCACAAAAAGTTACTTCATTCCGGTGCGTCACACCTTTTATCCGCATTACGCCATCACTACTACATTCCACGTGCACGCCGCATAATAAGCTCAACCATCTCTAAGTGTATTACATGCAAGCGTTATCAAGGACGCCATTACTCCTACCCGGATCAACCCGATTTGCCCGTGGAACGAGTCTCAAGAAGTCGTCCATTCCAGCACATCGGGTTGGACTACTTTGGACCCATCTTGATCAGCTTTGAGAGTTCAACCCGCAAGGTGTGGGTCTGTCTCTTCACATGCATGTCAACCCGCGCCTTGCACCTTGAAGTCGTCGTGGACAACACCACTGCTCAGTTTCTTCTCGCCTTCCGAAGGTTCATAGCAGGCAGAAGCGTACCGGACTCCGTTCTGAGCGATAATGCGCCGACCTTCAAGTTGGGCAGGGAGATTCTGGTCAATGAGCTAGCCAAGATGGAGCAAGACTCGATAATACATACCTTTGCGGCAGAAAACGATCTCAAATGGTCGTTCATAACCCCACTCTCCCCATGGAAGGGCGGATTTTATGAACGATTAGTCGGTTCCGTGAAAATGGCTCTCAAAAAGACGGTCCATAGAGAGACCATCGATTTGTGGACATTCGAGACTCTGCTATTTGAGATCGAAGCTACCTTGAATACACGCCCAATTACCCCTGTGACCACTAATCCATTAGGCCAAACTTACGTACTACGTCCAATCGACCTCATCAACCCCCACTTCCGCCTAGGGCGTCTTAGAGGCACAGACGGCCTACACGGAATGTACTACGACCCCTCCATTTCTGACTCGCACGAGTTTATTTCATCCTATTACAATTCCTTGCGGTCGACACTAGATCGTTTTTGGTCAGTGTGGCACAAGGAATACTTGCTAGCTCTCGCCGAGAGGAATAAATCAAACCTTCCGAAAGGCCAAGGAGCCAGCAGTGTTCCCAGAGTTGGAGAGGTCGTACTACTACATCAAGACAACACATCCAGGAGTCTGTGGCCTTTAGGGTTGATAGTTCATCTAAACAGGTCCCGAGATGGAGCCCTCCGGTCCGTTCAGGTACGAACAAGTAAAGGTCACGTGCTAGAACGGTCAGTTAACCAATTGATCCCCTTGGAGGTAGCTGTCTCGGGCCCAGAAGACTTCAGAAAGTCTAAAAGGTCGACTACTCCTACGCGCGTACAACCGCCACGGGCAGCCAAAAGGTCGAACTCAAGATAAGTTGCACCAATTGCGCGAATTACCCTCCAGTAGCAATAAGTTCAACTTATCTTGCGATCACTACCGTTACAAATGGACAATAATCATCTAATACATCCTACCATCCGTTAGCAAACAGCCGCAACGGTAATTCTTCCTCCTCTGCACCGCTAAAAACGTAACTCCATTCCCAGTCTCCGTGGCGCCCCGAGGCTGGACTAACGTCCAACTTGATGGCGTCGGGTAAGAGCGCCATGCAGAGCGGTAAGAAGCACCCTTGTGTCTCAACCTTATTGCATTTAACACATGTCTTGACAAGCCTCTCATCGCAAAGCGGTGTTGAAAAGGAGGATGAACCTACTACATGAGGATTTCATTACAAGAGTTATTACATATAGTTCCAAGCCTACTGCATATTGTCACCACACGAACATTCACGATTTGCTAATAGTACATTAGTACATTATCCTCCACCGCAAGTAGAGCAGAATAGTACATAATTCAGGTGATCCAACCTTACTGCACTAACTGTTTTATTTACAGACTTTCGTGGTGGTGTACGGAGAGAACGGTCGGAGTATCGCACGGTACGAGCTCGTCGCGGTAGCCACATTTTGCGATCGGAAGCCGTGCTAGAGCCGCAGCTGACGCCGAAAGCCGTGCCATCTCCACGAGTACAGGTTTCGTCGCAGATATACTACATGCTTGTTTTCTGTTTTGTTCACATAGTTGTTTTATTTAATTCGTTTATGCTGTGTTCCTTTTTTGCTTCCTTTGAATTTTTGGATCATGCTCTTGTTCTGTTATCTCACCCTGATTGAACCCTCCTTCTACGAAGGCCTCTGAATAGTACATCTTGACTGATTCCTTGAGTAGTACATTTGTCCACCAGTCTCTGCCTGAGTGCCCTATTGGAGATTAATCAACCTCCCAAGCTTCTGATAGGGTGCACAGGCAGCGTGGTACAACGGGTTCCGCACCCTCGCCATACGTTCTCCTTTGGGCGGGAGTGTCGCGACGCGATCGCTCCGGTCCAAAGGAAGCCCGGTGCACCGTACCCATGATCGTGCCCGAGGCGGCCGTGATCTACATTTGACCACGTCCGCCTTATCGGTTATCGATGGGTGCGGCCTCCGGGCGTCGCATTCGGCTCGGAGTGTTCCGCCTGATGCGGTCCCCTTTTTCCTCAGTCTTCCTCTTGGCGCGCTATCCTTTATATTTTATTCGTCTTATTAACTGTCACTATTGCTTGTATGTGCTCTCTTTACTACATCGCCGTTGTTCGTACACGGCCAACGTCCTACTACATGCCCGCTGGCAGTAATGCACTCATTAGGATGATCATGAACTAACTCTCGTACATTTCCTAGATGGCTCAGAGGTCACGATTAATGCTCCCATGTCTATTTGTTTTAACTATCTCGCAAATTCGCCTCACCTTTTGTTGATTTTGGATTTAATGAATCATTTCCTTTGGTCTCGTCTTACTCTGACTTCAATACAGGGTTTTTCCCAGCTTTCGTCTTTTTTTATTATTGATTTAATCCTTTATTGTGGTTCGCGCATGCGCGGCAGTGGGCGGTTTCACGGGTTCACTGTGCCCCGGTGCGCAACAATGGAATCACTTGAAATATGCCCGGGTCCTAGCACGGCTTGTTCGCGGGCAAGCAGTGCTTTGTAAAAAGGGAGAACAGCAAAAGGGGCTTCAAACGGGGCCCGGGCGGAGCCTTGGAAAAAAGACTTTTTGGTTTCACTCAGAAAGGCAATACGTTCATAGAGGGCAAGGACGACAAAAGCGACAAACGAGGAATTTTGTAATTTGAGAGGCGCAATAGCGGCGATCGAGGTCGAGACAGTTTGATTGAAGCACATCATTTACAGGTTTCCGCAGTGTGGAGGATTCGAAGGAATCTTCCGCTGTAGGAAATGCATGGAATGAACCAAAAACTTCAGTGAGATAAGCACTGCGAGAGTTCCGGAAATGCTCTAAGAGACAGCCCAACTCATGTGCCGCACGGGAAATACATATATCCGCAAAACCCCAACGTTTTGCCCTGCATGGAATCCCGAAGGAAATGCGCAACAAGCACTCGAGCATGGAGTTACAGGGCCTTATTTAAAGGCAGTGTGTCACCTCGTTTCGCGTGTTGGAGATATCAACAGATCCTTGATCTCCTTGCCACGCTGATTCCAAAAATGTTTATAAAATGTCACAAACATGACGATAAATCCGTTTTTGGGAGAGTCCAAAGTGCAGTTCACGGACCACCCTGGCGGAGCGGTCCGTGGGTGTGCTGGCTGTCCGCCACGCCTGCAACGGTGGCCAACGAGTTTTGACATGCCAGATTGATGAGATCAACCCCCTCACACATCAGCTCGGTCGCACAAACTGTTACAAGCCCCTTGCGAACCCCGTCCCGGAAAACGGGTTCAAAGACCATTTTATGAAATTTTATGTATATCACAGGAGTCAGCGAGTCAAGGAGATTCACAAGCTACTAATAGCTAAAACACGAAAACGAGGTGACACACTGCCTTCAAGTCGAGACTTCACCGGATTGGTGCCGATTTAGGGGTGAAGGAGCGTATGGGTGTAATTGGTTGAAAAATGGGGCAGAACTTCTGTAAACTAAGAAATTGTATACTCGGTAAAGGGGCCAACTTGTTCAGAAAGGCTGCAACATTTTTCATACACCTACACTACTTCTCCTGGAAACCATCAGGAATCCCACACTATGTCACTTATCACTTACTAGTATCACAGTATATCAACTACGTATTCCGCTCACTCCAGCTTACAACTCTCTGTTTCTGCCGCACTCCATCGTTAACCCTTTGACGACCGTGTGGCTCACCGGTAAGCCGCGCTTTTTCGGTCGCGTGGGACCGTGCGGCTCACCGGTGAGCCACGCTCTTCTAATCAACTTCTGGACCGCATGCTCACATTATTCCGCTACATTTTCACTCCAAGTTGATGGAATACTTCTAAACAGTGTTCTGTAAGCTGTGCCTCGAGACACACCAACTTTTTGTTCCAACATAGAGAGTGTAAAGGATGGATTTTTCCAAAAGGAGGTGAAATGGGTTACATTTGATGGGCAATGAAGCTATAAAATCCAAACGCATGTCCAATTTTGTTGCACAAAAACACTTAAAAACGTCTTAATTCAACTTCTTGCAGACTTAGAGTAGGGAAGATAGGGTTGAATGCTCTCATTTTTTGTCCAGTGGGACTAGAAATCTTCGAAAACTAGATTCCTAATTGGCTTTCTGAAACTATCTGTTTTTGCTTTAGTATTGTTATAGTAATTGAGCGAAACCACGCGGCTGCGGCGCTGTCGAAAGGGGCGTTGCTCCCACGCGCCAGACACGCGAAAACGGGCGCGGTCGTCAATGGGTTAAATTGTTGCTAACTTCGCTAGCGCCGTCCTTCACATCAGCTTGTTTTTCTTTCACCATCGTCTACTTCTTCTCGTCTACTTCTAAGGTTTCCTTTCCTTGTTCAGTGGATGTTTTCGTTGCCATCACGTGTTATCGTCTCCACCAATGCTTCTCTCGCACGAAGTAGCGCATAGTTGATGTGGTTTCTGACCGTATTAGGAGTTTTTTCCTTTGGTTGTGTTTATAGTGCGTCTGAGAAAGATCCTACGCGTCGAATTCCGACGATGATCGATACGCACCTTTCGTATTCCAGTCGGATAGGACTTCGGTGTAGTTTAAATACAGCTTCAGTCGGCCTTACCGTGATTTTTCGAGAATAAAATCTTGTTAGTAAACATTTCGACGTAATCTCTACTAAAGGAGGGGACTTCTTAAAATTCTGGGTTTCCAAAGGGCCTGAATATACCTCACTAACATCGATGGTCTTCTGTCGAAGTGTGGGTTGATCGATAACGCCTTTCTTCCAAAACGCAGTAGGCCACTCGTTGGAGCACCTCCCAAGCACCTTCTCAATTTTGTCGCAAGAATTGAAGTTTTGGCCGTCCAGGAAATGCTGAATGTTTGAGAAAAGGTAGCAGGTGTGGGAAGCATGGTGGGTGATGGAAGATAGTCCAGCAGTGCTTCGCCAGTTCACCCTGCATAGTATTGATCTGCTATTGGTCGTTTAGGTATCAAATTGTCACTGAAATAACGGCTGCAACCTAGTAGTGGAGGTATGATAGCTTATAATTCTAGATCTGGGAAATTCACGAGAATCAAGGTTTACTGAAAACTGACGTTCCGCTTTTTGTCCCGGCCTTACCATTTGTTCATGCTCGGCTCAAACATGGAATTTTTTTTTGAAACAAAAACTACATATAATTATCAGCATTTCCAGTAAGCACACAGTTATCGTCAATGACTGTGACGCGTCTGCGACCTCGAAAAGAACGCGGAGCAACCGCGCCGCTCGAGCGAGCATCCTCTCCGGGACATCAAATTATGGGGTTTTCTTGATAGTCAGTTAGTTTTCTTATTGGTTATCATCAAGTGTGATGAACAACTATCAAGAAAACCCAGATACGCCACTGCGGCGACGATTCTAGCGTTAGCGGCGCGGTCGCACAGCGTGCTTTTCGAGGCCGCAGATGGGTCACCGCAATCGACGCCCGCTGTATGTTTTCACTTTTTTTTTCAGTCAGAACCAGATCAGATAAGCGAAGTTGTCTCATGACTTGTTCGTGACACTTAATGCATTTGTCACCACCGAGTCTTTGATGATGAGTGAATCCCCAATCTGTTTATGAACCTCACGTGCGGTCTTTGGTGATTCGATGGTATTAGGAGAAATGAATGGTTATGATTCTTTATTCGCACTTTCGTATAGTTCCACCATAAATTAGCAGAGCAACGTTGAAAATAAGAGATGTTGAAGTAAGTTGCAAGACATTTGAGAGCGATACATCATAGCAAGCAAGGAAAGTTGCCGAGTATGAGTGAGGAAGTAAGCAACCAATTTATTTTCTACAATTCATCCTCACCAGAATTCACTTTGCATAATGGTGAAAACAGACGAAAAAAAGGTTATGACAACCTTGGATTGCATTGATTCATGTACTGAGGACTCGGAATCGATATATTGAACTTCTCGGATAGTTGGTCGAACAAGGGCTGAATTTTTTCCTTACCAAATCGATTAAAATGGTTGTTGTTGTCAAGGTACAGAAGATTGTTGTAAGGGTTATAGCCTAGGTAATGGCCTGATGATCCGACAAGCACGGGATAGTAGTCGATTATCTCGCACTTTTGGCAACTGTAAGAGGGTAAATATTTTACGATTACCTTGATTATTATTCTTTTGACTTACCGCTTTGCTACCTCCTCAATTCGTAATCGGGCAAAGTACTCGTCTCTCTCAATCAGTCCATCCTAAAGCAGAGCATTTGACTAGGTTCAAGAAGTGGAATAGCTGCATTTGTTCCGCTGTTTTTTGGAAAGTATTACTATTTTTGGCAATGCATGTCTAGTCATTAGACAGAGCAAATGAAGACACCGTAAAGCTCACGAATTTTTCGGTATTATCCAATTTCTTACTCCAAAAGGATTATTTCGAAACTGTACCGCAACTACTCAATGCTGACGTACTGAGCGTGCGAGTCGCAATCAGCCAGATCCTTCTCCACCTTGTAAGGACTCAGCCAATAACACCGGGTGGTCCGAGAGAAATTTTAATCTTGCCAGGCCACCTGAGGGACTATATTTTTGCGCGTGGTTTTTCCCGGCAATCCGAGCGGATTTTTAGTTCGACCAGGTCAGCTGAACGACCTTCTTGTGCGCATGCAACAATACCGGGTGACCCGATTGTACTTACCGGGTGACCCAAGGGGATTTACCGAGTGACCCGAGGATAGCGCACGGGTCGCCCTGTAAGCGTCTCTCGGATCACTCGGAGTTATGGCTCAGAGAGTAACAACTTCATGTACAGCGCAATACCAGGAACGGGTGGTGCCGCTGAATTCTATTATATGATTTATCAGTTGGACGAATGAGCCAATCACGTATGTTGGTAGCACCGCCCATCCCAGGTATAACTCTCCACATCCATCTCAGATACTTCTAGAACTTTACATCTTATAAGGGAAAGATTTTCTTGAACATACGCACAAAGTGCCGCTGTGGTCACTGCATACCTACAGTAGCGGCCATAAAGATATTATCCGAGGCACTATTGAAGACAGAATCTCGAACTATAACTCAACTGTGGACTGAGCTATTTAGACCAAATCTAAGGATGTGATGAGGGTCTGAGTGTACCTTCTTTCCGCTGCTCGGCATTGACGTAAACTGCTTCCAAGCAGAACTACCACGTTTCAAGTAAAAATTCAATGTTTTATTAACACATTCGCGACCTTACGCTTTTGGCATGGTGTGTCACGTGGGACACACGCACTTTTGCACAAGTAGGGCCCGTGCTCAACCGCTTGAGCACCTGGTCCCACGCGGTAGGAATTTTTCCTCTGCTGTATAGTACTTCGAAAATGCACGAATTTGAGACGAACCAAAACGCAAATATGCACGAGCTTGAAGCTAATTCAAGAAGTACACCTGCATAAGAGGGAGTAAGTAAGTGAGTTAATCTTCATATAAATTGTTCTTTTACTTGCGACTTTCAACCACGCATTAAAGAAGTACGAGAAGATTTCTGCTCTGCCCATCGCGTGTATATATCGCTTGAACATTTGTTAGTATACCACTATATAGGAGTTTGCTCATTAGGATTGCTTCACAAAAATACAACTGTAAAAAGGGCGTGCTCCCCGGTTGAGCACGCGGTCCCACACGTCGCACCATGCGAGCTCAACCGATTGAGCACATTGTCGCGAATGTGTTAACATTATGATTCTTCGACTGTATCGCAACATCTCATCTCCGGGAGGAGTTATTCTAAATTGTATCGTAAGCGAACATTTTGCTATATAAGTTGCGTTCCATGGTTCTTCTCTTTACACAAAAAAGTGGGCTTGTCAAAAAGTCGTGTAAAAGTATGAAAAAGGATTTTTTTATAATTCCAAAGAAAAAAACATCGGACCTGACGCGGAATATTTCTATGATATCCACTACTAGCAACTATTCGAGTTTTCAAATGAGAACTGTATTGCTGTTCATATGCTTAAGATATATGTAAATAAACCAATTTTTTGGGAATTTCGATTATTTAGTTTTGTCCTTCCGTTTCAGCAGCAAAGGAAGAGCAGTAATAGCATTTTGATGGAAATAGACAAATATGTGTCCAATCTGTACCAATTCTTTCTCCCTCCCAGTAGCCAATAGAAGGATTCTATACAAAATCTACAAAACCCGAGAAAGTTAATGTTTGAGCTGAATAATCCATGTTAATTGCAGCTGTGTCAATGGTAAGCTGCCACCGGAAAGCGCTCATGGAGTTTCAGTATAGCCTGAAATTTGGGTCAGATAGCTCAACCCAGAAGCGAGTTATGGCAAAAGATTCCCTGGTCAATATGGCTCTGATCATATCTTTATGGCCGCTACTGTGTGTAGTGGATATTTGTTGGAAATTGTATGATCAGAAACAAATTAGCATACATATATGTGGGAGAGAGGTGCTCCTTTCCGGGTGAACTCCTGCGCCTTCATGCTGCATGATAGATGACAGGATGGTAGAGCTTGCAATATGTACAGCTAAATCACATTATGAAACCGGCTTAGTGGAAATCATGCCTTTTCTTAACTTTCCATAAACATTTCAATAATACCTTCTTTGCTATTCGCTCGATCTCGGTTACTGCCTGCATGTGTTCCATAAAAATTGTGTCTTCCTCTATCGGCTCAATTGGATCGTAGTATTTTTTTGCAGTTATGGCTCTGAAATTATATACCCTATGGTTTTCAAGTATTACGTTGTTGCAAAATCGATGTCGGATTTTCGAATCACGAACTTTGATGTAATACTTTGGGATAAAAAGTAATGTTTCAACTATACATTTTGTATCTGTTTAGAAGCCTATTTCTTCCTCTTTCTGCTCTTTCAACCTCATTCAGATTTATCTACTTTTGTTGGCATTTTGAAAGCTGATTCGAAGTGTGGTCGATCGCTGAAATTCGTATCAAACTGTATCGTGCACTCGAACTCGGTAACAAGGCAACAGCTTGGGAATGGAATGCTATCAACCTATACAGAAGGAAGTGCTCAATAAAGCCACAATCCAATGTTGTCCCTAATGAATCAGTTCTGGAGATAAATGTGTCAGAGTTGTCGACTTAAATTCGATGACGTCAACGCGATTCTGAAAGCACTGGTGGAAGCTATCACCAGAGGAACTGTTAAATAACTCGAAGGTGGCCTCGAGGTTCATTATTTTGTTACTTATGGCACCGTGGAAGCAATAAGCATGGTGAAAAATTCGCTCAAGTGGATTTTTCTCGATTCGTCCTCTAGTATTTCATGATAGCAGGAGACCACATTTTTCGATTCAGACGTTCTTTGAAAAGAGGAGAGCAGAGATCGAGATTCTTCTCTATATACCTAACTCAGCGGACTGCTGCCCTAAAGATGACCACAAATTCAGGCGGTTGGACCCATCCTTAAGAGAGAGAATAGGCCGCGAAAATGGGTCATCAAGAAACGGTTTCGTCGGTTTTGCTGGGTCCAAAAAGCTTGGCATCGGACCTAATGGAATGAAAATTTAGCAGAAACATAGCGAAGATGTGCCGATTCAGATGAGCTCTAAATCGGCAATAATAATTCAGTTTTAGCCGAGTTATGAGAATTCAAAGTCATCTGTCAAAATCCGACATCGATTTTGCAACAACCTAATACAATTTTCTCGGGCACGTTTTTTGGGGCGGAGTTTTTTTTTACACGTCTCTACCTTTCTCCTCTGTGAACTTTAAATGCTCGCATTTTTTGTACACAATCTACGAAAGTATTATACATAGTTTAGGAGAAACACTAGAAACACTAGAAATTTACCTGCTTATCAGGAAAACGACATCTGGCTTGAGTTCCTCAACAATAGCAGTGTAGTTCATTGGATTCGGACATATCTTCGGAATGGTTTTTGTCAGAACCTCACAAGCTCCAAAAGTTAAGGTTAAATGAGATGATTCTCTCAATGCTGTACTAGTTCTTACCGCCAAGGCAGAAGACGTTGAATTTCTTCGCGTGTTTTTTGAAAGCATTGTAGATCATTTCGCCTTGGTTGCACGCAAAGCTGTTGCCAATCACAAGAATGTCGTGCTCTCCAGTGCCGTCCTGTTCGATTTCTACATTAATTTCTTTAGGGCCACGGATATATGAGATTGGTAAGGAAGTCTCGAGCCGATTTTTTCAAAAGCTTTAGAACTTTCGTTTATTGATCGCTAGAAATCATCTGTCATGTGGTGGTTGCAGATCACTCTCGAAAGTTCTCCGTAATAGGTACATCTAGCCGAGCTGCCTTTATCTTCATCTTTATCAAATCTCTACATCGCAACGGCACAATTCAAATCGAGCTTTGTTTGCGGAGAGTTCAGCAGTACGCCAGTATTCCCATAGTTCAATCTTGCCTATTTTAAGGTCATGTGCCTGAATCTTTCGTGGGCCAGATTCATGTCATCCAGTCATCTCTTTTGATGTCTTCATTGAGATCCACCTCACTAGATTCATCAAACAAGCTTCACACCAGCTCAGAGCACTGAGCGTTAGACTCGGCTAACGATAATAAATAAACATACGAAAATATATTCAGTCTGCTGAATGACTGGGCACACCGCCCACGCCAGCCGACAGCGTGTTGGGTCAACGTCTTCTCTCCACACTCGTGGTATTTTTTGGAAGCCGAAATATGATTGGCCGACCGCTCAGAGTGGCAGCATAGTGGAGACTGATAGGACCAACGTTCCTACGACGTCCATAGGGCGCTCACCGCCACCTTAGACACCTTATAGCAGTAACAACTTTGTCCGAGCTGCCTTCTTTAACATTAATCACAATGTCAATTCCACAAGAGCCCATTCGGGCCACCACCAGTTTTTCCTTTTCTTACCGCACCGAAAGGAGTTTCTAGAAGACCTGATTATTGGAGATGAGAATTGGGTCCTATGCGATTCTAACACGCATCGTGCCATGTGGTTCGCTCGAGGAGAAGACACGGCAAATCGTGCCTCCACTTCTACAAGTGTCTCCTTTGCTACTTCTGGGATTCGCGAAAATGTTCCTTTACGAACTGCTCCCGCAAGGATACACAGTCATCAGTACCATTTACTCCAATCAGCTCCAGAAACTCGTGAATGCCGTTCAAAAAAGCCAGCTGGGACGAGCCTCTAAACTCTAGCACCACGGTAACGTACATAGCTACATAGCCAAAGATACTCGTGAAAAATTGGAGGAGCTAGGCTGGGACACGGTTCCCCGTCCATCCTATTTCCCTGACATTGATCCCTCTAACTATTACCTGTTTCGCCCCATTTAGGCATTCCCAGCAAAAAAGAATCGCCAAAATTGAAGATGTTGAAAGTGCGGTTTGTGATTTCTTTGACTCCACAATCTACCCAGTTCTGGAAGAAGAGGGCCTGCCCATTAGATGGGACAATATAGTGACCAACGATGGTGATTAAATTGTTGAGTAAGTTCCATTGCATGCTGAATGAAGAATTTAAAAAAAAGTCACATGGCTCGAGACTTCCTTACCTGCCTAATTTTTGACTAACCTCCATTGAACAGAATCCTAAAGGTTTCATGAGTTCTCCAGTGAAACGATCAGTATAGTTGCAGCCTTTACTCTCGGTATTGATCGTTGGACTGTTTTCTTTGGCGTTTATAAGCCGCATTAAAGCTGAAAAATTAGTTCCTCAAGAGAGGGAGGAAAGGAATTGAAGGCTTATTCCTCAGGCTCCCCATTATTCACTTACTCATGTTCCATTCAGCGTGGTCTACGTTGATTGTGGAGTAGTCCACGGTTCCTGATCCATTCTGACCCTCGAACGCATCGTTAGACTGCATCGCAAGGTATGCAGATGACAAGAACAGACCGGCGATCAGAGATAAAATAGTATTGGGAGGCCATTTCAAGTAATTTTTCTCGAAGAACTGATACGATGCTGTAGCGATGATGAATGATAGAGCGATACCAAGAAAGAGCCCTAAAGAAAATAAAAAAAATAATACATAACATAAAAATTGACCATTGAAGAACCCACTCACCATTCTGTGATTGGTCAGGGTTGCTTTTAATGATTATATACACAGGCCAGTGAAAAAGATATAGTGAATACGAGATGTCGCCAACAAATACCACGGCTGGATTGCATAGCGCAGCCACCTATTTTCATTAGTTTTTTTTCCTCATGAGATTGTTTTCAAATCAGTTGAAACCTGGTGATAGTTTCCAATATAAATGACCACAGCTGAGAATACAGTAACAAATAGACGCAGAATATTCGCTGGCACTCCTAATTCGAGGATTGAAGCCGAAATTATCGAGAACATCATGAAAAGGGAGATGAATCCGAAAGCGGATTCCAGCGAGTGTTTTGGATCTGAAAATATGAAAATTTTTTTCTGTTTAGAACCTGAAATAAATCTGGATTATACTTTTTATGAAAGCAACTAATATAATCACATATTTGTGTAGTGGTGTTTACTTAAAACAAGATCCAGGGGA
>JARK01001576.1:187137-198317 GCA_000688135.1 Ancylostoma ceylanicum
GGGAGAGAAAATTGTATAACGAGGGCCACTATCTTGTCTATTCCATCCGTCAACAATGTTTTTAAATTCATACAATAATTTTCCCTTTGACTGTCAAGAATTTTGCACTCGGTTAGGGCCCAAACTAATCTGTAAGCCTGAGGTGCTGAGGAGAGCCCGATGTTCTTTTGTGGAATAGGTAAAAATCTAGTGTCAACCCAACCCCCCTCCTCTTCCTGTCCTGTCCATGATGGAGGCAATGAGCGATATAAACATTATGACTGTTAGACTGTAGATAATACTACAGTCGCAGCCGTAAAATCTGATAATTTTCGCGGGATTCGCGTTATCCGCGAGATTTTAGGCATTCCCCGTGATCTCATTCCGGTAGTCCAGGAAGGCTTCCGGCAACATTTTGCATAGTCACATCTCACGTGCTTTCCTTCCTCAAAATTATTCACTATCGAAGAAGATTTGTGAAAATCCCGCAAGTTCTGCGAAAATCTTCAAATTCTACGGCTGCGACTGTACTGGCTCGCAAAAAGGCTGTTGGGGTAAATTGAGAGAAAAATACATTTGGAAAAAAAATTACAGGATTACGGCACCTTTCTTCTCGTAACATTCGCTTTCCAGAGTGAGGAGCGGTTTGCCGAATAGTTCTGTGGGGTCCTAAACATAATTAAAGTAGTATTCTGCTTAGTATCCAGCACTATTCCCATAAAACAATTTGATTTTATCCCCAATGGTTCATTTAGGTTAGCTTTTACTACATGTTCAGATTTACCTTCGTTTTCGTCCTTCACGGAACTTTTTGAAATGAGTAACGATTTCGTAAAAGACCCCTTAGCTTCAAGCAACTGCCTTTCTGGAAGGCACGCGGCTACTATTCTGGAAAGTACGGTTTGGGTGCTCACCATTGCCGATTGACAGAGAAAGGCTAAGATACCGCAGCAAAACTGCCATGTCCTCGCGAAGACGCTGTAGAAGGACGTGATCTCATCAACTTTTAAGTAGTAGACGATTGAAATTGCGGCGATTACTGAAATGAGACATTACATGAAGATTACCAGAGAGACGAAAGTATTTTTACCTGCGAAAAATGTCTTCTCAAGTTTTACGATTTGCCGTTGAGCAAAGAAAACTATAGGAACCAGTAAATACCATTGCATTTCAACACAAAGAGACCATGTGTGAACGAAGAGGTCTTGAGCATCTTGAAGCTGAAATTTAGTTGTCATTCTATCCTACTATTTGATGGTCTACCACAGCAGTGACTTTTTCCTACGCCAACCCACCATTTTTTCATAACTCTCGGTTGCGTTTTCCTTTGTTTTGATATTAGTGATCAGAGCGACTGCTTTGCGTGAGCTGGCAACGTTCGTAGCCCAGTAGGAGAGTGGGCAGAAATTGAAGAGAGCTATCAGACCGCAGGTGAGGACAAGGTAGTACAACGGTAGTATTCGCTTGAGCCTGGAATATTTTGATGAATTGTCCCTGGTAGTAGGCTTCATCTTATGTTGTTATGTTGCATCCACATGAATGTGCAAGAAATGGAACACTGGTATTCTAAGGATCCTGGTATGGGATACACTAAATCCATGGAACACTTCAATATCGTAGGGATCCTGATATGGGATGCACAGAACTCATGTTTCTTGCCCTTCCCACTCAGAAATCCTCGCATTCTTCCCTCCTCTTTCTTTCTAATTTTTACCGCGCTCAGTTGAATTGGTGTCGACGCTTTCACCGTGGGTAACTTCATTGATGCATCCTGACCCTGGTCGTCTCTTAGTCCCGTAATTGCTGGCTGGTCTTATCGTGGTGCAGGATATCTTGATGTTCTTCCAAAAGCTTCTCATATTCTATACTTCTTGTGCACCAATAGGCGCGGTGTTGAATGCCCTTCTCTATCATTCAAGACTCTTCTAGATTTTTTTTGAGTTTTGCCCTCCAAAAGCTATGAATATCCCAAATCCAGGAATGGTACGTGCTTTATTCTTACATCATCGTTTCTTCCCTTACCCGAACAAATTATCCTCCATCACTTTCTGATCAACCGCATCTCAAGAGAGTTCAATTTCTTTTGGGAGATCAGACCAGGACCGACATGCATCATTGGAACTACCCGGGGTAAATGTGTCGACACACCCCTATCCTCCAATTTACCCATCACTCACAAGAGTGACAACACAACCTGTGCAATTTAAATGATGCATCCAGACCCTGCCTATACTAAGGTGACTTACCAAAACTTTCAAAATATACGTTTTAGGTTCATTTATTTATTTAATGTATTTGATTGCATTCGATGGTGCGCCTCAAAATCAACAAGGAAACGGACGACGATCAAACAAGATGGGAACAAGAACATGTGACGAAAATTCGCCCAATAATGAAAAGGGCAGTGAACGCCTTCTTGACTACTTGATCGATATGAGTGGCAAAATTCAATTCACTGTCTAGGTACAGGTCCAAATCTTTGACTTGGGAACTTTTTCCTAAGAAGGAATCTTTGATTTTGAAAGGTTGTCGATTTTGAATGTTTTCTTTTCCGGGTCTCTCGTGTTTTATCGAATGCTTGTCATGCGGCGTAATGGCTGCAAAAATGACCCGGATGAATACTATGGCAAATGTTGGAGTGGCTAAAATTTCTGGATATTGTCTCTTACACTGGTCGTTTCATGTATGAGTGGTGTTGGAATGTGTCCAACATTTTTAAATAATTACATAGGGCAGTATCCACTAAAATTTTCGCACCTCTAAATTTTGTGAAACCACTGGAAAAACTTACCGATTGTAGTAGAATGTTCCAAGAGTAACTGTGTTTAGATTTCCCACTCTCTTCAGAATCATTGCCATAAGAAAGCCTGATATGACGAAAAACCTGAAATTACTTCTTTGTAATGCTATCTGTAGCGCGAGAAATAAAAAAGTTTGTGAAATAGCACTGAAAGGTTGATTTTCCAGAAATTTAGGGATCGTGTTAGACGTAATGTACAAAACCCAGACTGACGAATGTTATCTAAGGAATCCTTTTTTTCTGAAATGTAACGTTATTGTTTATCCAGTAACTCACATGTCCACACCAAGATATCCATGGGGGCAGTGTTGCGGAAAAAAGTGAAATAGCACCACGAGTGTAATGGCCCAACCTCGTAATCCTTGAATATCCAGCCTTTTGCTGGACATTCTGAAATGCTCACATATACATATTTTTAAACACTCACATACGTACACATAATTTTGAAAAAAATCAAAGTACATAGACTAGATTGTACGAGAATTCCGGAATCTATCTATCGATTCTAATATTCATATTAGTGAAAGCGAATGGTCAATGAGAAAAAGTGGCTGTAATGAATGGAACGTCCTAAACTGCTTCGAGGCGAGATCTGTATCAGATCGGCGTAGTCTCTATTCCACTAGTGGTGTGTGGGGTTCTTTATGGGGCAAGGTGTCTAGCTGCATTAACTGGACAGGGGATGTGAAGGATGGGGTCCTACGTATGAAAATTTAATAGGAAACGCTCACTTTGCGTATTTTCAGATTATGGTGTCTCCAACCCTCTGGAGAGATTTGTCTTCCGCACATTTAAATAGTTTAGGTCTGTGCATTTTGTTTATTGCTAAGTGTTCGACATGGATAGACTTTTCAGATTTTGATGCAGCTAATCATAAGGCCAGTTTATGCTAGTGCGTAAGTCGCGCGTTAGGCGCACACATCCATTTGCGGAGATTTTCCTTGAAGAGGGGTCAACGCGGCATGTACAGTTGGGGTCGATGGCGGTGACCCTTTCGCGGCCTCGAAAAATACGCGGCGCGACCGCATCGCTCACGATGGAATCGCCGCCGCGGTGGCGAATCTGGGTTTTCTTGAAAGTTGTTCATCACATTTGGTGGTAACTAATCAGAAAACTAGCTGGCTATCAAGAAAACTTCATAGCTTGTTGTTCCGGAGAGGACTGCTGCTCGAGCGGTGCGGTCGCGCCGCGTGCTTTTCGAGGCCGCAGACGGTTCACCGCCACCGACGCCCACTGTACAGCCTCGATGAAATGAACGCGCGGCTGGGCTGTGTCAGAGCTGCGATTGGGCCAATCCTTCATCATATATAGTCTTTCCAAAAAATTCTTGCCTCCCGCTACACTGCGCGTCGACTGAGCGACGTCCCAGCACGCATGATAATGCACAGGAGGCGCGGCGCGGCTCAACATGGGTGGTGGATGCCGGAGGCAAGTATTTTTTGGAACGACTGCACACGCGTCGAACGCACGCATCCAATATAAATTGGCCGACAAACGGTCTTACTGGGGGCAGAAAGGCTTGTAGGAACAGTTTTTATTGCATGACTTAGGAAATTCATGAAAGGGATCATGAAGGATTAAGGTAGGGCTGGTGTCTCCACGCTTGTTTAATGCTGACAAATTTACTATATGTACGGGAAACTTCTACTGTATTTTCCTAACCTTGCCGTTGTTTTCCCCTGAATGTTGTGGTGAGTTTTCTTCCCTCCACAATCTCCAGAAATTCTAAGAAATCGTGCTATTTCTTGGCAGAGTTTAATATGACCCGAAAACACTGGGCGTTATTCATATCGCATTTACACATCTTTTTCCGGCATCTTACTCTGAATAACAAGTTCTCAGACTGATGTGTGGTGCGTCTATTTGATAAGAATCTTTTAGCGGAGGAAAGTGACAAATGTCTGTGTCATTGGTTGTAGAAGTGAAAGTTGAACATGCATTTCTTAGAAAATAATTCCAGCCATTGCTCTGCGAATATTTTCTCACTCTGGCAGGACGGATGGCTCCTATGTAGGTTATATCCACAGTTTTTTCTCACGTTTTTTCCCAGCTACTGACACCATCTGATAAAATCTGAATTTCATACTTCCTTTACATAAAACCCTTGAGCTTCAACTTTTTTTTTGAATTTGTCACGCATCACTCCATATACGTTAGAAGGACATCCTTCTTTCAATCAAAGTGCTGAAGTTTTGAGCTATTCTACAAAGTTAGACCCTTTATTGATATGAGATTCCTCTATGGTGATAGCACAATGAATATTTTTTCGAAATATTGCACATTATTGCAGAAGACATGGGAGAGGCCAGCATGTTCAAGCTGGAACGCAAGTAGGCACTCCTGGACATGGTGGATTGTAACAGCTGTTGTCGTCGAACTTCAGCTCGCATCGTTGTCCAGCAGAGCATTTGGCGAGACATGGTTGACCTTAAATTGGTAGAGTAGTTGGTAAACTTTGAATGTTGGCAGAGAAAATGTCCGCAAACCTCTTGGCGCATCTTTTGGTGGAAGAGTGCATATTCCTTGCTGTCCTTGTACTTGACAAACTTTGCCTCTCTGGCACACCACTTTTGCGCAAGGATTAGCTGAATGTGAACAACCATGGATTTGATAATTCACTTCATGTCGTACGTAGGAAAAAGAGGAGAGAAAGGGAAGATATGTAATTTTCATTTCTCGGGTCTCCTTTTGTTAAATATTGGACGCCTGTGCATTTGAATGCAAATATCCAGGATTTTTCAACAGGCTTTGCAACATATCGCGTCGCGCATGCTCTGGGCTAGGATTTATGAACGCATAACCGAGCAAACCCGGGCTAGCAAACCAACTTTCATTTTCAGCGTCTCCTACTTCTATGTAGTCTTTAAGAAATCATTCACGCTAGCCAGCGTTGGTTTGCTTGGCTAGCGTTTCATGAGTCCCAACCCTGATCGTCGCCGCGACGTCGTCGCCTCGCGACAAGTATAAACGCAGCTACACACCGTCAATTTCAGAAACTGTAGTCGTCGTGTTTGGCGCGAGCAAAACCTCCTGTCACCATGTCCTACTTAACCAACCATTGGCTCTGGATTAGGTTCATTCCCACATTTTTTGGAACCGACGGCACTGGCTAGATTAGCAATACGGAAAGAAAAACCTACATGGTGGTAAAGTGCATACGGCCTTTCCATCGACAGTTTGGCAGGTAGCACCTGGCTCACATGTGGTTGAAAGGCAAGGATCTCCTGGAAAAGGATGGTCAGGATATTTCCACACATGTCCAAAGGTTTTCCTCGACTGTTTTCCAAGGATGTCAACCACTAGGCGAAATCTGACGATTTCCACAGGCTCCAACCGCTGTCCCTGATGCTCAGAAGGCTAATCCTCTGCTGTCGCAATACTGGATGGGTTCTGGATGTGTTCTTTTCACCCAGCATACTGTACTGGCGCCATACGTACGATAGGGGTGAGACAGGGGTCAAAAAAGTGAAGGTTGTCTGGGCCGAAAAGTGAAGGTTGTTCCGCAACCATAGCTTCGATAATGCTGAGGAAGGGTTCATCAAAGTGAACGATGACGTATACAAAACAGTGAGAGCTGTTTCAAACATGGATTCAACTGAAACTATTCTAATATTGCTCAGAAAGTGAAGAAAAGATCGTTTGTTCGGAGATGGAACGCCGAAGGTGAGATTTGCGCCGGCTTCCTGCTTTCGTGCCGGGACCAGCGCTCAGCCTAACGTAGAAAATGCCTCAGATCGATTTTTGCTAAATATTTCGGTTGTTTCACAGAACTGTATGTTGCGCGGTTGTCAGCGATTTTCCTCATGAAATTCCCTACAAGATGACACCAAGAGCGACAAATTTCATCAAGAATCCAGGGAGAAATCAATTTTTAAAACCTAGACGGGGGATTTGCGTCCTTTAAAATTTCTCAACAATCTTGAGAAATCGTGAGTTGCGCAGTTGTCTATTGAATTGGCGACATCATTGCGCATGCAAAGCCCATTGAAGCAGGTGCCTTTATCTGAAACTGACCCAGAAAACGGGTCATGTATGAAAACGCTTTTTTACTTTATATCTCTTTCAGATCAAAAATTCAGGGGTTGCGCAGTTGTCAGCTGCCGAGCCCGTAAGATTCCGAGTAGAATGGTATATAACACTTGATACTTCCTTTAACGCTGGGCTGAAAAAGCCTGCCTGAGCCAAATGCCCCGTGTAGCTCAGGGGGGTTAGCGAGAGAGCACGCAATATGGGAGGGCGCCAGACGCGAGGGTGAGCCAGACGGGGTATTTGGCTCACCCTAGTTTTTCCGTCGGGAGTGAACGAAAGTATCAAGTATTATATATCATTCTGCTCAGAATTTCATTCTGAATTCAGCTGACAACTGCGCAACATCCAGTTCTTTCAAATAAGCAAGATAATCCTCTTTTCACGTTTTCAGGAATTTCTCAGCCATTTTCAGTTGCACCTTTGTGATCTTGCTGTCATCCAGTCCTCAATAACATCGGCAAGAAGTCTGACAACTGCGCAAAGCTTAATTTCCCAAATGAAGAACGATATTGTCGGTCAAACCGTAATTTTGCCGCAAATTCCCATCAATTTCATGGAAACATTTTCTTCAAAGGAATCAACCGGCCATGTATGAACATCGACTTTTCTTAGACTGTATTGTGTGAAGAATTTAAGCCACAACTGCGCATTTCATGTAAATCTGCTTTGCCTGAATTACAATGCATAGTTTCATTCCCTTTTTTTGGTCCGGGACTGCGTCCCGGACCCATCTTATCCTTTTCGCCATAGGTGAAGGTTCCCCATCCGGGCCCAATCAAAAGTGATGGTGGCCTGAGACACGTCTCAGGCTATCGGACGTATGACTGGCGCTCGTCCGCTTTGAGCATCAGAGCCAGTGGGCGGAGCTTACGATTGTCCGTCAGCGTCAAATTTCGCCTAGTGGGTTACACTAGTTTTGCAAAGTTTTTTTTGCCCTTTTGGATGTTCTACGAACTTTTTCAAAGAAATTACCGGCGAATAAAAAGCGGTTTTCCACCTGAATGACCGTTGGTTTATACCCAAAGCCACTCACCTGGAGGACCAGGTGGTCCTGGAACTGTCTTCGGTGGCAGTTTTTTGATCACAGTCTTGGTTTTTATGGTGAGTTTTGGTCGGAAATTTGTGTGACAGAGGTTCTCAGTTTCGCAAACTTTGTTCACACGAGCGAATCCTGGTTTGCACTTGCACTGTCGAGCACATGGCTTGGGACTGGTGCAGATTGGTACCTGTAAAGTGTCGTGACTTATCCTGGATTCTTGTCCTGACCACATTTTGAATAACTTGCCGGTCTTGGTGGATTGCCGGCTTGGCACTGTTTCTCGCATCCACCACATTGGGTCAGAACTTCGTTTTTCGGACACGATCTGGGACCCTTTCGAGCGGCGTCATTCTGTGGCGCGTCGTTACCCCTAAATAGATGGTATGACGAATGGCCAGAGACGATGGAGGAAACGCGGTGATCTCACCTATATGTAGGTGGTACGGGTCCTGGATTGGATGGTGGGTTGCCTGGTGGGTATGAAGGGCCTGATGGCGGGTAGGATGGACCGCCACTTGGTGGAGAGGGACCACCTTGCTGGAAGCAAACGCAGCAAAGTAGATATACCTCCTTGGGTTAAGCAGAAATGAGCGAATACCCAAGCAAGCATACCTTCTTGCAAATGGCTTTTCCTCCTTCAACAACACATGTGGATCCATAGGTGCATACAGTTGTAGCACAAGGATTTGCTGAAATGGTGAATGGATAGTTCAGATTTTATTTTGTTGCTTTAGATTGTTTGTTTTTCTTCCAGTGCACAACTTTACTGTGAAGTGAATAACAATTAACTTACTCTGCCCTGGCTGACATACTGGCTTACCGCCCTGTATCACACACGTCGATCCAGCTGCACACTGTACCTGGGCACAAGTTGCTGAAAAATGGAGATTAGTGGCCCAAAATAAGCCCAAAATTAAGAAGGATTTGTAGATGCTGGATCTGGATGCTCCTTCATTGAGATTACAAAAATTGAAAATTGATGAAGACCTATTAACTGCACTTACTAGGTGCTGGTGGTCCTGGCACGGTCTTCGTTGGCTGTACGACCTTGGTGACAGTTTTGGTTTGAGTGATGGGATTGCACCATGTTGGTCGAACGCATGTTCCCGTCCAGAAACCTGGCTGGTTCTTGCGGTGCCAGTTCGGGATACAGGCACATCCTGGCGTGCACTTTTGCGGGCATACCTTCAAGTGAGATGAGTTACTTATTTTCACCTGAAATTTGATCCAAACAAAAATGGTCTCGTACCGGTTTTTTCTTCAGTACCCAGTCCGTGCACTTCGATTCACAAGGCTTACATTGATAGTAGCGTTCGTTTCGTCGACCAGCGCATCCTGAAAAGCTCGTATTTGGTCAAATGTATAGGAGAGGTTGGATGCTAAGTTGAACTTACTGGGACTAGCAGAGGCGCCGCCGATAAGTCCACCAGGTGGTCCATCGTTTTGCGCGTCATTTTTTATCATGACAGGTGGGTGCTCAGGTGGAACATATCCTGGAAACGACAATTTCCTCTGCATATTGCTCTGAAGGTGGAGCTAGGGATTCAGAAGAAAGAAGACCTACTTCCACCACCAGACACACATCTAGGTCTGGCATAGCACGCCTTGTCTGGAATGCACTCCTCGTCTTCGTACTGGCACTGCTGGCCTCGAGGGCACTTCAAGGTTTGGCAGCTGTTCCCTGAAAGGAGCTATTTCTCCACATTAGGTGAGGCGTTTCAGGAGTCAACCTCACAGAGTCCACTGTCGGCTGCTTATTGTTGCAAAATCTTAGATATTTGTATTTTTGCTAGAATTGAAGCGTTGATGTCTTCAATATTGTAAATACCAGTTGCTGAGTGTCAACATAGGCGTGGGAAATCACTTGAGGTGTAAGTTTGATGCTCAAAATCATGGACATATGATTGCGGTCCGCGCCAACTGCACACTATCCTTAAGGCTCTCCTAAAAAAAACTCGCAAGAAATAAATGAAATCAATGAATCAGTAAATATTGCGTGAATTGGTGATCAGATTCGTGATCAGCGTGGTAGATCGCCCTAGCTGGCACATTTCGATCTGGTTTGGAATTAAACTGAGAAAAACCGATAAAATCGATCGATAAATCGATATCCGGGTCGACGTACGTCAGGGGAAGAGTGTCGTGGGACCTGTTCAGAATTTGGCTGATGTCCAATGTTTCAAAGTTCCCCTTCTTCGTTAGCTTACTTACAGTCGCCTTCTCAGCGTTTGAATTCGGCGCTCGCGCGCGTCGCCTAAATTTTTGAAAAAAAAAGTTGTCGTAAGGGTTGCTTTGTTTTATACATAGACTAGGAGTAGGGTTAATCACCTTTTGATGGCATTCAAAATCATGACAGGCAGATGTGGTATCGCGTCTACTTCTCTCTTTACTCTTGTCCCATCAAAGACTAGAGGCGAGGGTATGAAAATAAGAATCCCTGTTGCCAGAAGACGAGTTAGGTCTAACTTTTCTCAATAAGAATTCCATATCTGATTAATAAAGCCAACACGGACAAAGCTCCTTTTTTATTAGTTGAAGCATTAAAGAAGTTGGAAATAAGGCCAGTGTTTTCAGAGGTTTCCTAATATCTTGTGGCTCTGTCCAACTAATATAATAGTTTGTACTGACATTGTATATTATTATATTCACTGACCTTAAAGTATTGTACTATATGTACGTGAATATTGTTTCACGTCTGTAAATAAATAAACAAATAAATGAATATTTGCTCAAATGTGTGCTCTAATCCACCTTCGCACGAGGATGTGTCCACCTACTTGGATCTATTGCCTTGCATTCGGCTCCAGAGCTAGTCTGTACACACGCAGTTCCGGTCAAGCATTGTACGGCCGCACATGCGCTTCCATCCTCTCCAGGTGGTACTGAAAACGTTAAATTATTCCTTGACAATAAACCTGATTAATATAGGGGCCATTTGGAAAGAAGAATGGATGCTCCTTCTGGATTTCTAATGACTGTGGAAAAGTGAAGACGTTGTTCTGCGGTGGTGACGGCGACCTCCATGAGACGGTCATCGAAACGCTGCACCTCGGCTATCTAGTCTCGGAAGCGTTGAGAGACAACTATGCCCACACCGTTTCTGGTCTTTGGGTTACCGTTGTAGACTGCATTAAAGCCGTGCCCTATGTCCTTTGACTTGTTACCAGACCATCTCGTTTCTTGCACAGCTCACAGGTTTATTCTGTGATGGTCGAGTGTTGCTGCCAGTCCACATGAGAGGCCTATCAACGTGCCGACGTCCAAAGTCACATTGCGCGTCTTGGCTACGTTGTGATCCTTAACGACTTGCATTCTTGCCCCACCCCCCCCCCC
>JARK01001576.1:203966-223557 GCA_000688135.1 Ancylostoma ceylanicum
CTGCCCCCCCCCAATTTCAATGATGCATACTGGCACAGGATGTTCGTTTTTTTTGGCTAGCATTGTAACTTCGATTCCTAAATTATCGCCTTGGTAGGCTAGGACTATAGTCGGTTCCAAAAGTGACGGCAGTTGAGTTTTTCTATACTCTATGTTTTTTCTCCGCTTCTTCAAGTATCATACGTTCCCGTGCTCTTCCAGTATTTTTCCAGTTTCCATATTCCTGAACTTTTTCGGAAAAGTTCAAAGCATCCGCTCAGCCAGACGAGTTCTTCTACCAAATGTAGAATTTTTTCCCTAAATTTAGCACCACCTGTCATCGCTGAATGAGACGATTCATTCCGTCATGATATACCCATTTTTTACCTTGAGAATTCTTCCACTTCAGAGAAGCGAGTGGGCCACTGTCCTACCGGGTACGTTCATGAATATGGGCCTAACTGTCTCCTCTTATGAAATGGACCGTACTCATTAGGTTCACAAGGGAATGCCTCAGAGCCAGGCAAGTAGTCTCAAAAATTCACCTGTAGTATCGCAAAGCGATTTCTGGCTTGTCATCGTAGAAGCAATTCGTAGCTATGCAAGCAATCGCTTCAATGTTGTTGGCTTGAACGCTGAGGATTTTCTTGTAGCATTCGTTGGATTCTTGCATTTCGCCAAGTAACTGAAAAAATATTACAATATCTTCTTCAATATCAGCAGCTCCAGTTTACTATATTTTCACTTGAAAGCTGAACTAGCATCCTGAAAAAAAAATCGGAAAGATCTGGGATACTGCAATACTATGGAAATAATACCACCTCCTTGTTTCTTGCTAGACCAGTTAGCAGTGTGACGTCATCATGATAGAGCATGAGACCTTGTTCGTAGTACTTGTTAGCTACGAGTGGTTGATCAAGGCGATTATATACCTGCAAGTAACGATCGTTTCATGTGTTTTGCTTCAGTAGGAAATGGTCAGTTGTTTCAGTTGTTATTTTTTCATAGTCTATTTTTCATTAACCTTAGGAGGTTTTTGAGATGGGATCAAACCTTAGCCAGATAGGCGTGAGTCTCTACCAAGCGATGATTCTTCAGTGATGAGAGGAACTGCTTCTCTGCTTCTTGGAGAAGTCCCAGTCTGAAAAGGAGGTGGGGGTTAAGCCGGTAGAATTATTCACTGTGTCCTTCTGTTCATAGCTTACTGCATATTGCTAAGGCCTCGATTCATCGTTGAGATTACCCACGGTAAAATTCTTGACGCCCGTGCTAGGGGTTGGTAAATTTGGGTGGTGTTAACAAACATGTCATAACAACTTTTTATTTTGGGCATATTGTAAACGGTTAAACCACATACTTATTTTCATTTATTTACCTTGTATAGCCATGTGAATTGGACAAAACATATCATACAAAATTAATAGGATATAGTTTATGGTCTCATCATTGGGATTTCTCAGAGTAAACGTGCTCACGATCGTGCTAGGGGTGGCGAATGTGGATAAGTCGACACGTTTACCCCGGGTAATCTCAGTGGTGCATGCTGCCGTATAAAATATAGAAAAGGAATGAGGGAAGATTCGTGTGGAGAAGAGAATTATTTATTTATTTATTTATTTATTTATTTATTTATTTATTGAATGCACCACAAGGGTGTGCCGCCGAACTGACAAGGATAATGATGTAGTATGCTTTAGAATTAGTAACAATTCAAGAAGAGATTTGTAATATTTGCTTTGGACTGCGTTTTTCTTGTATATCCGCCAGCACATTTCTGAAATTGCAGGAGTATTTTTGTTGGAGTCGTTGGTTCTCTGATATTTGTGTCGTTTTTAGAAGTTCTGAAGTCACGAGCTCTCACTTTTTTTTTGCTTTTTTTCCTAGATCTATCAATAGAATGGTATACTTGAGTTTATGTCGTGTTTCCGATAATTTCAAACAATTTTCTCTTTTTCATAAACATTACCTTAAATAGCATTTCCCGAGCTGATTCTTCCAGTACCAATCCTCGTAGTTGGCCGCCTTCGTTGCGATTGCAGCTATCTGAATTTGTCTTCGTCTATATAGTCTTTACAGCTCTCGTTTTACACAATAATAAGGGATAAAACGTTTGAAAAATGGTATTTTTGTTACGGCTTCTCAGAGGCGAACTACTACGATGCTGTAAAAACGCTAACCATGTAGTGATATTACCTGATGAGCGGTTTTGATATCAGCCTCATGATAGAAGACGTACTCGAAAAGTTGCCTGTTGACCTGGAATAGTATGTAGTGCAGGTAGTGGAGGTTATCCCATGTCAAGGATAGGTCATATAGGTGAAGAAAAATATGAGTTGTGCATGGGCACCCGTTTACTGGCTTGTCTACCAGCTCTCCAGAAGTGGACGAGTTTTCCCGGTCAAAGCAGGTGAATTTTGTAGAAATGGCTAGTTTTAGCCACCAATGAAAGGTAATGGTAGATATAGCGAGATACAGCATACTTTGCTAGGTAAACTTGCAAATTCTGGGTAAACGGCAAGATCAAAAACCTTCCCGGGAATCCTCATGAATACGAGCCTTGGTGAAGGGATGTTGTGATGGTTATTCATTCTTTTAGTGCACGATGGATTAGTCGTATGTAGTACAGACACGGGGGGGGGGTAACAGCCAGCAAAAAAAAAGCAAAGCCGAGGAGCGAACGGCAAGAGAAGTACAGCGTTTCATTTGAAAACGTAAAATTCCTATAGTAATTTCACCCACATGAGGGTCTGCCGCGTACTTGTCCACATTAAGACGAGCAAGGTTCACGAATGGTCCCTCAGCACTGGCTGCCATAGATGCCTGGAAAACCAAAGTAAAATAATGTTTATGCAACTCTATGGATTGTTTCACGCTCTTCCAGTACCGTTCCCAGCCGCAGTTGCCTGGCAGATCCGCTGCTAACGGCCCTTGCGGTCCTAGCGGTACGACTGGTGCGCACTGCTTGCTCCATGGTTCCGGGACGTAACGATGTCAGTGGACGAGTTACCCCGGAGAGTGGTCTCCCTGCGGTTGATGTTGGCCTGGAAATAAGGGATATCAGGGCAAGGATTCATGGAATGGCCGCCAAGCTAATCAAGGATTTTTAGCTTGATTGGTCAGGCAAAGAACCATGTAATTTTGGGACGCGCAGAATGATAAGTCGGTTTGATATCCTGGGCTGGCATATTCGAGATTATCCAGGGTAAGCGTGGTAACGCTCTTAAATATACTCATCGTTAGCACTGCCATAGGCACATTTACCCTGGATCACCTCAGTGATGCATGCCAGCCCTGGTTTGTTAACCTGGGCAGACATCTTTGCGATTACCCAGGGTGAGCGTGGTGTAGCTCCTAAACATACCCATCGTTAGCAATGTCATGGGTACCTTTACCCTGGGTAATCTCAGTGGTGCATGCCAGATCCATGCAAAAATCCTAGCCCAAAAAGCGAACAAAGCAGCTCTTGGCTCCCACCTCATTATCGGATTCATCCCTTTTCCTGAGGTGGTTGGCCTCTGAAATGATGTTCCTGGACGAGCGTTCGGAGCGATGACATTCTGCTCCAGGAAAGTCTCAGCAATTCCGAGTTCATCGTTTTCTAGCTCGTCCACGTAGACTGGATCGGTAAGACAGCACAGCTTGAGTGCCCATGCTGCCTGAATGCTTTTACACCTTTATAAAACAAGAAAATTTATCCCAAAATTCTGTTGATCTAATCTGTTAACCTGATCCAGCGGATTTTTGTTCAACAGCTTAGTGCACTCTTCCTCACAGGCTTGGATTTGGTTGTTGCGGTACAGTCGTAGAGCCTTAAAGAGTCCCTCAAACTTCGGCACTTCCTCGCTCGTGTCTGCTCCTTCGGCCATGCTGAGGGCTAATTCTGGTTAAAGGCGTATACGTTTTGAGTACTTGTCAGACTGGATAATTACTCGAGCGTGAGATCAAGTGTTATTTTCTAAGAAATTTCTAGCCAACAGCCCTAATATACACTGGTTTTTGAGGATATTCATGGGCATTTATAGACTCCAGTGAACGTATTTATCCTCTTGCCCGATAATTTCAGGTCAGAAAGATTTGTGAAGTAGCATCCCACTTCATTTTGAGGATACTGTCAATATGTGTGGATTTTGATGAAATATCCGTAATAAGAAAGAACATAGAGTGAACTCCAAACAGTCGTAGAAAAGAGCCGGTACCGCGACGCAGCTTTCCTCCGTGTCTCTACCCAGCAGGCTCGCTGCCTCGGTGCAGCAGACTACCAGAGTGCTCGCGCCGCAGTCCCGCACCTTGTTTACGACCGTTTGGAGTTCACTGTATATTCTCAGAGAAATAGAGAAAAGGTCACATTTGATGAGCTTGCCGCCGAGATTACGTTAGCGAGGTCAAAGTAAGGAAATTTTAACTTGATATGTAAGTATCAAATGCTCTGCTGTGACGAGGATCAGATACATTAAAGAATGCGCAGCTGTCGAATTGGAAAAATGATGCGGTCACGTTACAAGTGCAGAATACTCTTGGAGGAGAATAATGTTATCGGTTAGACGCCTTGCCAAGCGCCTTTTGCAGCCGCGTTTCCATGGCAGCGGAATAAGCGCGCAGAAATCGACAATTTGAAAATAGTATATCAGAAATGGAGAATTCTATGTAGGTGTTCTGCTTGCTTTTTAGATTGCTATGCTCGACGTATTTATCTGTTGGTCGATCAGGATAGCAGTTCTCAAAAGCCAAAGGTTTTTTTTGTCAAAATGGCGTTGCCTAATCTTTGAAAGGTCCTACTTTTTGAGAAGACCACCTGTGTACCTACCTGCACCTGCTTTTTCGGTTTCCTTAAATTGTTATTCATTTATTAGGTTGGTGCAGAAGTTTTGTTGGTTTCTTTTTTTTTCAAAACTTTGTAATTCTTCATCTTCCCAAATGTTTCATAACAGCAATTGATGGTAATAAACTTTTAGGGCAAATCCTGCACATTTTCGCTCTAATTTTAGTTGCTGCTCATTTTACTTAGAAGGCAGCAAATATGTTTTCGAGAATTCACGAGCACCGCATTTTCAATTTTCCGTTTTCGCGGGATTTTCCAATTTCCAATTAGACCAAGAGCGAATTGCTTCAAAACAGCTTCCTTCCATCCAGGCCGGAGGCCACTACCAATTCCGCTGTCGACCTCTGGCTTGATGGCTTCCGTTCTAGAGAAACGCTGAGCCCTTTTTGAAGCATTTTTAAGTGTCGAAGCATTTTTAAGTCTTGCGAATCCATCCGAATTGACAAATTTATTAAATTCTCAAATATAAACATATTCCAAGGCACATACGTGGTGTATTTAAAGTTGTGTATCGAGAAATGCATGTTTTAAAAATCACTGGCAAGTGTTCTGCTGACGGGTACGGTATGTCACATATGGATTTGGGTTTACGGTAGCTATCGTTTTCTGTAGCTGACTAGATGAGTGTGTTGAGCAGCAGCAGCGGCGGCAGCGGCAGCGGCGCGGCTGACATGCAGTGATCACCACATGCGTCGAACGTATTCGCCGCGGACGTCACGAGGCGTACCGAATGCACCCATACCGGTCTGAATAAGGATAAATAGTAGTGAAATAGTAGCAGAATCAATAACCAACGATGGGTATGTCCTTACCTGGTTAGCGTGCCTAGATTCATCCTGACCGGTCCAGAATGGTACTTCCGGTCTGCGGGCCATGTCGGCTGGCAGGTCCTCGTGAGTATCATCGACAAAGGAAGTAAATACCTACAAAATCATAGAATGTCAGAATTTTTAATTTGGATGTGAGTACCAGTAGCGCTTACTTGTCTAGGCATTCCAAATCCGGTCTTACCAGCCTGCGACTCGAGGAAGTTCACACCCATTTGGTAGGGGATCATTCCCTAAAGAAGTTTATTGTAGTGCAATCGTACTGTTTCGAGAAATTCTTTAAACTCCAACAGATCCCTGCGCTGAGTTCATGAACGTTCCTGGGGAGATGGCGATCCATCCGCCATTCTAATTTGTACGAGTTTTCCTAGTAAATATGGACATACCTTATCCGAAGGATTCATCACAGTCAATGATAACAAGTACCTTATCGTAGAGATTTAAAGGTATTTCGCATTTTTTTGGTAAAATCTGCCCATTAACATATTCTCGACCTTGCACTCGGCATGGTGCGCTGCGTGGGACACGTACGGTTCCCTAAGCACGCATTTGTGCTCAACCGGTTGAGCACGCGGTCCCACACGTCGCATCATGCGTGTCAACCATTTGAGTACTTTGTAGCGAATGTGTTGAAAATGAGCGGTGATGTCCAAAAATTCCCAGGGACGTTCATGAATACCCTCACATATGATCCAAACCTGGGAACGCTGCTCTTGGGCCTGGAGGAACGCGACAGTGTTGTTACGGAAGGCACCGAATCCAGTCATACCAGCCTGTGAGGCTCCTAAAATTTTTCTTCTTGGTATTTTTCTGGAAAAACATGTGAGTGGAGGATTTTGAGCCGTAACGATCGATGGCCAGCTTTTTTCCAGCTGACCATGTGGGTCTCATCAGATCACATCGCATGTATGATGGCGGCGAGGATTTTTATGACTACACTATGCACAGAGAACATACGAGGAGCATGAATGCCTTGAATTCCTGGGTATTGATCGGTTCCAGCAAGTTTATGTTTCTCCGGGAAAGTTAAATGACCAGAAAACCCGGCAATATTGAAATTCTACCAAGATCTTCTCGATGGAAATGGAGAAACGGGGGCGAAAAAATGGCAAAGAGCGTTGGACCTCGGTGGTAAATTTCTAACAGTTTTCATTTCAACGTCATTGGAAAATGTTCTTATCATTGGAAAAAATGTCAGAAAGAAAAATGAGGTTGCTTTCCTAGCTAAATGTCCAAGGGTCTTTCAGCAGTGATTGGAATCAGCCATAAAATCAGTAGAAATAGCCAACTCCCCGACTGCTACTCGTTTAATTCTTACAACAAAGAATGGAGTTAAGGCTGGGAGCAGTTTGCTGCGCAGATCTTTAGTTTATGAACACCAGATGGCTTCACTGCGATTTCCTAGCAAAAAGTATCATAAAGGTGCAGACTGTGTTCGTACGACTATGCCGGCGATGTCAATAAACTCTCAGGAGAGATGAGGGCCGTTGGTGGCCAAGGAAAATTTGGAATGCTGAGAATTTTCTCAGCGAAATGTTTTAGCTTTTATCTTGATTGTTTCGCTATGCTGCTCATTTTCCCAGAGACTAGGTGGATTTTTTGAAAGATGCATATTAAAACAAAAGGAATCAAAGCATCAAACATCAAGTACACTTTAAATATTCTAGTAGTGGTAAGTAAATAGATGGAAAAAGCTGGAGCTAGCTAAATTTCAAAGAGACATGAAGGACTGAAGCGAGAAGCTCACCCTCTCTCCATCCAGAAGTCTGTCTGGAGGTGGTTCCTTCGTCATGGGGCATCTCTCCACGAACCTCGTCCTTGTATCTGCAATTATTCGACATTTGACGAGAAAATCATTTACTTTTATCACTCTCATGCTCAATAGTGTTAAAATAATAGTATTAATAATAGTATAAGAGTACCAATATTTAGTAATTCTCCATCTAATGTTTAGATTATTTACACGAGAAAACAGCGAGAAAAAAATCGCGATTCTTTCGCAGGATCTTTTTTATTTTCCTATTTTCAAAAAATGCCACTACCTACTGTAAACTCCAAAAGGTCGTAGACAAGGAACGGGACCGCGGCGCGTGCACTCTGGTTGTCTGCTGCACCTCCCGAGGCAGCGGGATATCTCCACGTATCGATTTCCTCCGTATCTGTGCCCACTAGGCCAGCTGCCTCGGTGCAGCAGACAACCAGAGTACCCGCACCGCGGTCCCGCCCCTTGTCTACGGCCGTTTGGAGTTCACTGTATTTTCTTATGGATTTCTGCAGAATTCCTAAAGAGTAGGATATCAGAACGGCTCACTTGGTGATGTTGTGGCGTGGCATACCGAAGCCGGTCATGCCAGACTGGTTGGCGAATCGATTGGTTCCCATCTGGAGATGGATGAATCCTTGCGACTCGCGGTCCTGTTCGTCAGCCTTGCGCACTATAAAAGATCAGTATTCCTTGCTGTGATTTATGATGATCGCTTGGAATTTGCGGCCAATAACTCACCATCAACGATGCGAGGCATTCCGATACCAGTCATACCAGCCTGTGAGGCGAGTTTGTTGGTTCCGGATTGGAGGGGAACGATACCATCGGAGGCGCGGGCCTGAATTTCTGATTTGTAGGATGCCATTATCGTGAGAGTTTCTTCAAATTTCTCAAATTGGCCTAGTTCCAGTTCTCTGCAAGTCTTCGTGATTTTGTTCATTTCCCTGAAATTTCGCTGTGAGCTCCAATGGCAGTGGTCTTAGAATCTAAGGATTATATCCTCGTATTTCTCTATTTTTCACGTGCTTGTTAGTTTTCCTGTTCATGCGACTTGAGCGACAGCGACACGGGGATGCTTTACTCTGCGCGGAGTATAGCAGCGATCCAACGCAAATTTTAGAAATTTCTTTTTCTCTGGTAGTGCTCTTCTTCTTTGACTTTTTTTCAACTTCTCTCCAATCTAAAGCGGCCGTTACAAGAGGTACGCTGCAGGGCTGTGATTGGTCAATTCACGCGCGCGTCGCGGCAGTAATCTTTAAGGATACGAATAGAGCTGTGAGGAAATTGGCATGTTTTCAAAGCTCGGGTGGGACAAATGAATGCTATTGGTGCCGGCAAACTGTGAGGAGGTGGCCAGCGATGCCATTCAATGCGTCGAATTTGGAGGAGTAACTTCAATTTGAAGGGCAGGCTGCTGCGGTGCGGTCGCGTCGCGGCCCACGCCCTGACCACTTCCACGGTGAAGCGGGCCATATTCCTTTTTTTTTTTTGATCAGCGAACCTTGACAAGAGTCAAAAAAGCAACAAAATTGCATAACCAGTGAGCCATTATTTTTTTAAATAGAATGAGAACTCCGCCTACCTTCTCCTCAGGCACTTCGCTGGCTCCACCAGTTCCCTTCGTCTTGTAGTTGACATCACGAGGAGAACCGAAGCCTTAAATTGATTACATCCCAACTGTCCCAAAACTCGCGCCTGCACCTCATTCTTCCCGTATTCTTGCTCACCAGTTTGTCCCTTCTGTGAGGCGAATTTGTTGGTACCGGACTGCAACCACATGGATCCCTTGAGCAGTTCGATCTTCTTCTCGTCGGTGATCTCGGCCAAGTTCTCGGATTTGACCTTGTCGATGACATCACGAGGCACACCAAATCCTGAAACATGTCATGCATCTCCAGGGAGTCCAGATTTCTGCTCTCGCCTCCAGAATGTCTCTGGCAGTAGTTTGTGAGCAGGTTGTTCACGACCGACTCATCGATTTCGCCCTTTGCACCTGTTACTATACCGTCTGTGATAATGGGATTAAGATACGGCGGGCAATTGCTCGGCAAATAAGTCCGGTCCAAAGTGCTATTTTGTTCCTTCCAACTATCTGAGAGCATAGTTCCAGATCTATTTTCAGACATCATCATTATGCTTAAAACAGGATAAAAATAATTTAGGTTGTAATTTAGAAATCAACTGAGTAATGTCGCGCTTTCGAGAAAGAAAATACCCTACATCACTCATCTTATCTTCTTTAAGGCTATGTATACCGTCTCTTGATTTCAAAAAACCTGGATTTTTTAATCGAAGTCCAGAACTCGAATCACAGCACAGTAGTAGTTGTTAGCATGCGCGTCGTTCTATCCTAACCAAGGCTGAGGGATGAGCTAAATGTTCCTTGAATAGTCTCATGTGGAACCATTTGTATTCCATATATATTAAGTAAAGTCACTGGGTTTGTATCATCGTGAGGGAAAGGGGGCGTGGTCAGGCGTCACTGATTGGTGCATTCAGGCCTCCCGTCATCACCACCTGTTTGAACTCGAACGGTGTCAATCCCGTAATACATGGTGTATTTGTGGTTAGCGCCGTACGAGTTCAAACAGGTGGGCGTGGCGGGCGGCCTGAATGTACCAGTCAGAATTGGCTGGTTACGCCCCTTCTTTCCTCGCGGTGATACATATCTAAAGTCATCTAACGATGAAATATTTGGAACGTACGGACGAAGTCTTTCTTTTTTAAGATTTTAATCTTTGTGCTTGGGTTTGCTGCGTGAGATGGTCTGCTCATTAGTCTGATGAAATTGCGAAGTTGGGGCTAAGGGCCAGGTTGCACCCCCCACTTCGATCCCCAAAACCAACGACGCACCAGGTTACACCACTTGAAAAACAAGCTGTTGAGCAGAACGTTGTCATTTCGGTACTTCTTTCATTGAAGCTCATGAAATCATACTCACAACACCTCATAAAACCGCTAGTTGAGCCATACGCAACCCGGCTGTTGAATTACATTTCTTCTGATGGCTGTAAATTGGTGCACCGTTGGGATCTATGTATACTGGATAGCGTCCACAGGGCTGGGACTCACGAAACCATAACTAAGTAAACCAACGACGGTACGGTGCTTGTTTGTCGTATAGATTACGTGATGCTAGGAGACGCAAGACGTGAAATTTGGTATGCTAGCCTGGTTTCGCTCAATTATCCGTTCATGATTCCTAGTCCAGAGCGTTTCTGGATAATATTTCCCTAGTTGGGCCGAGGATTATGCGTGACTCTTTCGGATAGTCGTGCCTCAGGAGAATTTATAGTAAGGGGATGAGCTCGCTCGCTATCCGTGTATGCACAGACAATTAGAGCACCGGGAAACAGATGATGCGGCGCGGCCATTGAGTCCGAATTATTGGAGTTTCTTACATTCCGGCTCAGAGGCGAAATTTCTCTTTGTCAGTATATTCATTCTTTTGAGGAATTCCTTGGTTTCGACGTAGTCCAGGTGTTGTGCCAAAGTGTGAAGCCAAGAAGGACGGAGGCGTAGGTAATGAATAAAAGCCGCTTCAGCATTTTGTTTAAGAAGCGAATTTCCAACTGGCCCTTAGGTTCTTCGAGAACGTTCATTGTAGCCCACGGTTACCGCTTCTAAAATTGTCATTCTGCGCGCTCCACAGCAAATATTTTCTCAGAAACGAATGTTGTTTTCTTATTCTGTGATATGCACGATTGGTCTTTGATTCGGAGCCAAGAACAGGCGCGCCTACGCCGAGAGCACGGGCTAAAGCGCGTTATCAGCACGCATTCCATTGTGAGGAATTTCTTTGGAGTTCACTGAAAAAGTGACGCTATTTGGTCGAAGGAATGCGGATGCACAACGGAAGCGCAAATTCCAGGCGCATCCGGGGAGGACCCAGTTTCTCCTTTTTTCGAATTTTTGAGGCTTCGCATGTAAAGGAAAGTGGAAGAAAAAATTTCTAAAGGCAGTTTTTTTGAACGACATAGAAGACTTTAGGAACGATGGTAAAGATAACTGGAAACCCTGGACTATTATTTAATTCTATTTACTTATTTATTTATATCGTAAGTCAATGAGGAGTGCAATAATATTTTGCTATCGATTTTTTCAAAGCACTACTTCGTGCTGGCTTTCAAAAAGGTCTTAATTACTCCCAAAAAATCTTATTTACTTATTTATTCATGTCATTGATCATCCAAAAAAAGAAGTGAACTGTACATTTGGTTCGCTTGGCCTTTGGACGGGGTTCTCGGCATAAGAGGCTAGGATATATGGTGTGTTGTTCACTCACCAGTCATTCCCTTCTGCGAGGCATATTTGTTGGATCCGGCCTGGATGGGGATGATTCCTTCAGAACGCATGAGTTTTGTCTTGTCATGCTTTGATGGTTTGCCAGCAGAGTACTGCTGTTGCCTGAAACAGGTACAGCAATCGATTAGGCTGTACATTCATGGCCTAACGAAATGTTCTAATTTTTTGGGTTTTTTTTTTCTTTTGGAAAAAAAGGTATTTGCTAAAACCCACACCCACCAAGACCAAGGTTCTACGCTATAGTTCCAGTAGCATGACTGAATTACCTCCAAACATCTTTTCACACTCATATCTGCCTATAGTGGGTGTCGATGGCGGTGGCCTTTACGCGGCCTAGAAAAGCACGCGGCGCGACCGCGCCTCTCACAATGGAATCGCCGCTACTGTGGCGAGTCTGGGTTTTCTCGATAGTTGCTTATCATTAACTCATAGGAAAACTAAATAGTTATCGAGAAAACCCCACATTTTATTGCCCGTAGAGGAATCTTGCTCGAGCGGCGCAGTCGCGCCGCATGTTCTGACCATTTTGTGTGATCCGTATGTATTTGCGGACTACGAGAAAAGCAGAACTGCACCACCTCCCCCCTCCGAATGTTTTTTGTTATTGCACTGCATCGACTCCAAATGATTTTTACATGCGTACCCAACCCCACCGCGCGGGCTTGCGGTGTAACGCCGAAGCTGTGAAGGATTATCGGGCATATACCACCGATCAGCTTGGTGTCCTCTCAGGCTGAGGGACAGGAAAACCCGGCAAACGCTTCATATATCTTGGATATACAGTACAAAGCACGTTTATGGTTTATTCGTAGTGGGAGAGCTATTCTATATGTAGTCATTAGTTTCCATAACATGGTGCTCACTCCCACTTTCACTGGACGCAGCGTTTCTGGGCCCTCGGGTTTGAAATGGGTTTGATACAAGGGCTCCCAGCTCAGAAAGACAAATAACTGTTGAAATGGGGTTCTTTTACAAGTAAGTATTCAAGAGAAAGACATGCTACGCCCGTTTTTTGTGAGATGTTTATCCATGGAGATAGCAGTCCCACAATATTGCCAACCGTTACGCCTTGTCTATGGATACCATGCCTATGGACACATACCCGCCATGCGCTAAGGTCGTGGCTTGGATGCACCATGAGAGGGATAGATAATCACATACCCACGCTGGAGGCATCACTGAGATTACCCGAGGTAAAACTCTTCACGCTAATGTTCACGATGGGTAAATTTGCGTGGTGTTAACTCGTTTACCCCCGGTAATCTCAACGATCCATGCGGCACCGATGAATATGATTACAATGATTACCCATTGGTAGCAGATTCCCAGGGACATTGTTACTTATGGGTAAAGATGTTGCTGGACATCAAGTAGAGGGTAAGTTCGGGTACCCTAACACGTTTTCCTGGGTAATCTTATTGATGCATCATCTGGGACCAGACGTACTCCTTTGGGCATTGACTGATAATTATAGGGTTACAAGCAGCATTCGTGTTGGATGGATATCATCACTGATCCAATATTCCCGGGAAAATTGAGAAAAATTTGGTTTTTTTTTCGACTATGGCGACACATAGTGAGCAAAGCGGTCGGGTGGTAGTTGTCTGATGATATCCTTCCGAATGTAAGGTCAAATATTAGTGGTAGTGCACGATTTGATGCTTAAGGACCATGCTTATGATCGGATGAAAGTTGAATAATTCCAATAGATCATTATTTGTTCTGGAAGCCCATCTAAAAGTCTGGACGTTCCAGGATGAAAAAGCCTTTTAATACTTCTTACCTTTCCCAGAAAGCTGCATCCCTGTCCCCTTTTCAACAGAATTTGAATTTTCGACTTGATGAAAGTTGAATATTCGAGTGATTCTAATGCATTGTTCGTTCCTAAGTGTACTTAGGACTCTTTTAGAGTAGGCAAGCACCGAATACTCAAATTAAGCACATTATCTCAACCTCTCTCGCCCCTCAGGCCCTATCACTCATGAATGTACAAACGTTCGGCGAGGTCGTCCACAATTCCGTCGAAAAAGCGACAAGTGCGATGGACAACTCTCTGATTTCAGCACGTCCGCCCGCTGCTATAGTGTAGCACAACTGTTGTGCACCTAATAAATGTAGCTGTCAAACGAACGAACGTACTTTCGCAGAACGGTCTGTGGCACGTTGAAGCCGGTTTGTCGGCCGGGAGTGGGGCTCTTCAGCGCGGCCGATCCAGGGGCACCGCCGGAAGGCGCGAGGTGCTCGTCCTTTTCTTCGTCCTGGAAAAAATTGGAGTTTCTGGGGGTTTTTAAGAGAGGTTTGCTACGATGCACAATTGTTGACAACCGTACAATAATATTATCATATAGAAAGCGGAGAAAACCCTTGAAAGTTTCATTTCTTGAAGATCAGCAGGGCTGGAACTCATGAACGCATCATCAGGCAAAGCCTGGCTAGCAAGCCAACGGTGACGATCTCCACCTGTTAACGCTGTGTTGTTAATAGGATAACCAATCAAGCTGAACATCTTTGGTTTGCCTGGTTAACGTTTCCATGAATCCTAGCCCAAAACTTGGGGGTGAACTCATAATCATGAAGAGAGCTGTAGGATAAACACAAAATGCATTATTATGAATTTCATGTGAATACTGTTTATCACGCAAAAACCTCATTTTTGACATAAAGACTTGAATGAGGTTATACCTCTTACATGTCAAAGAAATTTGTGAGAACATTGGCGTTTCTACTCGAACTATGGGCTTGAATGCCCTCCGCTCCCTGACGAATCTACCGCATAAAGTTGAGCCTGATTCTCTGTGGGAAGTTGATTCTAAAGTTTTCACTGGATAGCCGTACATTTTGACCCCAACAACGTGTTTCTCACCATCAGCCTGTCCAAAGGCTGAATTTCTTCTTGAGGCTAAATTTCTTCTTGTGATGATCCAAAGATGCCTCCATAAATATCAAAGACCGGGATGAATTGTCCTCCAACATTCTCCTATTTGATTGAATGTGTGCATATAAAATTTCCTATTTCTACATAATTCTTTCTTCTCTTAATTCTTTTCTATGTTTATATGGCTATCATCTTTTTCTTCAACTATTCACCATCGAAAGGTGGTTGAGCGCTAGTTTTAGGACACCCGGAATAATTTAGTGAGGCTAAAGGAAGCATTCCATGGGTGTGGGTCATAACAAGGAGAAACAGGATGAGCCATGTTTCCATGATTGGACCGTTCAAAAGAAGGAGCCAATTACGGAAGGATGACCCGCCCCGTGCCACCTAATCATGACCCACAAGTTTCATTGTACTGAGGGCTGATTTGAATTATAAATCAAATAAGGAAATGTTTCGCTGGAAAATTCACGATCATTTCTGCTATCCCGAATCGTGGAGAATAATGCTAGTGGGTAAGCTTTCGTACAACTCCCTTCATTGCCTTCCACATCTCTCAGAATGAAAATTTCGACCAAGGAGATCTCCTCGATCGCAAAAAATGTCATTCAATTGTTATATAGCTTTGAATTTTTGACTATAAACCCCAAATATTGATTTAGCCGTCATTCTTGAAGTTCTAAAAAGTACTGGGGCGTTTCAATTTCTATTGTGCAAGAATTCTTCTAAATAATTTCACTCTCGAAGATATTCCACGTTGTGTGTTTCACTCACCTCTCGCATCTTGTGCCTTTCGACGGGACTAAGGCGAAAAGTGAGTAAGTAATGTGATTTTATTTTGTGGATTTATAATTGCATTTGCTACGTAATTCCCGAATGTGCTTATCCTAAACTACATTCTGATTCCCCTCCTGCACACATAAGTATAGTATAACACATTCGGAAGTAAAGCTGAGGTGGTTCCTATTCCTGGACGAGATCGTGCTAGTTTAGGGCTCGCAAATAGATTTAGGGAAGCGTTGATGTATTCCTGTTTTTCGTGGAGGTTTTCGCCTTGAAATAAGAGGCCCCTGGGTGAGATCCACTACTAGTACAGCTAGGATTCCCCCAGATCCCCGTGCATTTTGTGGAGATGGCAGCGCCTGCTTGCCTGCCAGCTCGTAGTAGTTACATTATTACAACAGAGTTTCGAGACGCACAGCGCTGAATGTTTAAAGCGCGACGCGATGCGCTTAGCCAACACCACAGCAATAGTGACAGAGAAAAACAGCGGGGCCAGAATATTGAGAAAAGCCCATGAGGAATCTGGATGGATAGTGGTGAGTTGCACTATGGAGACGAATGTTGAAAAATCCTGAATTTCCGGGGAATTTAGGCTTTTATCCGAAAAGTCGGAGATTAACGAGAAAGGATAGTAAGGAGAATCCACGGAGGGTGGTCCTGCGTGATCCGCTATTGTGTTAGATTACTCAGTCAATCCATTAGTCTTTGCCAATGAGCTATACCAAGAAGGCTTTTGCTTGATGAAACGCTATTTATAGTCATACAAACCCTATAGGAATGATGAGATACAGATGTTATGCTTCAGGCGTTTCTCGACTCGATTAAATAACCTATGACCTTTTTCATCTTTTCCCTGCATTTAACCAGTTATAACTTTTGGCTATCAGCGGGGTCTACTTACCAAAAACTAGCTAAAGCACCAAAAGTTCCAGCATCAAAACCTTCTGGTCCTTACGAAATCAATCTTATCCCTCCAGAAAATCCACAATAGACGGATGAGGATCTTTTGAAAGCATTGAATACTGCTGGTATCAAAATAAATACAGAAAATAATAGTTAGTGAAAAGAACTCAACGGCCAAGAAATTTCACGGAAGAAAATGGACGAGTTGTCATATAATCTCGGTTAGTAGCGTAGTAGTCGAGAATCAGCTCACCTCAGGCACGTCATTCTCGTCCTGCTCAACGTCTTCAGCGTGCTCGTCCTCAACGTCCGACATGTCTATGCTGTGGTGGATTTAGTCCTGCCTGCGCGATATGTGAAAGATGTGGGAGATCCGCGGCGTGAAGGGGCGGGAGGCTCGCGGCACGGATCGTGGTGGGCGTGGCCTACGCGCATGCCATCGGCGACAGCCGTCCAATCGCCGCGCGCACACCCACGCCTCGTTCTTAAAACTGCACATATTTCTGATATCGATTATGGTACGGTAGTCGGAAGCATCGGAGGTTCGAGCCTGCCGGAGGACATGAGGAACTCGGCGCGATCGGGGAGAGACCTGGGGGTTCGCGAAACGTTTTGGCGATTGAACTTGGTACTTCACGAATTCTTTCACTCCTTTCACAACTCCGACTTCAGCAGACCCCAGACCCTGTAGTTTCTCGAAAAGGAACAAATGGGAGTTTTATCCATGTCCGGTTCGATGATAGGCTGGAGGCCTATCATTTTTCTAAGTTTCGGGTAACGCTAATATTCCATTGTTCCGGAGCAGATACTCTCGGTTAAGATCTACTTGCTGGATCGGTAAATCTCTACTTTTATATACATTTACAATTCCCCTTTTACATATTTTGCCGTGTTCAGTTTGCGCTCATCAAAGGGGCAACATGTTTCATGGCATTGTGCCATTTTGAGATTCTATAGGTACACAATAAATGAATGAGAGCTGTTGACACCCAAAAAATTTCCCAGTAGTGGCTAATGGCTTATGAAGTCTAGGTGAATTTTATTGCACACAGGGCCTGTGTGTATCAACGAGATTACCCAGGGTAAATGCGTTGCCGCACGATGGGCAAATTTTATATGGTATTGACACATTTACCCTGGGTAGTCTCAATGATGCATGTACAGCGAGGTGGACAACAACAACAACTAATTATCTCATTCAGCCCCCGTGCAGCATCTCACAAATAATGCTTTTCTCCTATTACATATTTTCCTATTGGGAATATTTTCATTTTCCGGCCCTTTTCCAATGCCTGGTGATGAAAAATGAAGTTGAACAAGGAGTTTCGATCAGTTTAGCTGCTGCTCAGTTATGTAAACGAGGGAACTGCTGGTGTTGCATGCATCATTGCGATTACCCAGGATGAGCGTGTAACATAACACAAATTCACCGGTTGCTAGCCTATTCGTCGACATTTTACCCAGGGTAATCTCAATGATGGCCTCTAGCCTTTTTCAGCACCTATAAAAATCAGCGTTCTACGCGAAATGCACTATTTTACATAGTATTGAGGAGGTAATCATGAGATTAGTGTACATAGAACATCTTTTCCTTTTGGAGTTGTGCTAAAAAGCCTAAGATCACCAGTGACAATGATGCAGCAGCTACTTTTCTTCTTGAGTGCATCTAGATATATCAATGTGTAGTTAACTCTAAGATAGTGCCTAACCTGTGACCTTTTCTTTCTCAATTGCCTTCCTGCTTTTCTGCTCACCTCATCAACTTTAAAAAAAACTTTAACTTTATTTTAACTTTATTTTCGCTTCTTGGTTCCTTTTCTCCTGTTAGAGATGCACCAGCGTTATTTTCTCGTTATAATTTAACCTAAGCTATTTCATTGATCCCATTTCAATCCCATTGCAGCTTCTTTGAAGAACTTTTTTTGTGAATTGTTATCATCTACATATCTTTTCATACTAGTCACTTGATGTTGATGTTAGTAGGCGAATTTCTGTTTCGATTGGAGCGTAATGGGAAAAGTCGATAAAATCGATCAATAAATAGATATGTCCAACTCGATAATACCCCGAGAGAAGTATCCTAGGCCCTCCGCCGGATTTGAGTGCGGTCCTATGTATCCGACCTCTTTCTTTGTCAGCTCGTTTACAGATACCTTCTTATCGTTTGAATTTGGCGCCACGCGCGTCGCCTAGATTTTTGTTAAAAGTTGTCGTAAAAGTTGCTATGTTTTATCTACAGATTTAATTCTTTTGCGGAAAGATAAATCTAATGTTCCTTGATAAACATATTTAAAAGGCATTAAATAGATTTGAAACATAATTCTCCTTTTCTGACTGCATAAGCATCATCCCTACCATACCTTATAGTAACAACTTTAAGAAAGTAATTGAAAATGCTTATTTTCATGCAAAATGTGAAGAGGATGTGACTACCAGAACGAAGCGCTAGCTTACACCCTTACGACGGCTAAGCGGTGAAAATAGCAATAACTTTTGTAGTTTCTCTGTGTTGAACAGAGTACAGGTCAATGCTCAAGATAATAAAGGTGCCAGCTTGTAACTGGAATACTGATTAAAGGGATAGGATGGCTGGTTCGGAACAGCCGGAATTCGGAAAACATTTAATCATAAATTAGCCTCATGTTTGATTTTTTTAGAAAAGATTTAAAAACGAACTGGGTAGATCTCCAGCTATTTTGTCGAGTGTTCTTTTTTTTTTTGAAATATTTGGCCACCCACCCATTCTTGTCCTCCTCTCCCCAATGGGTTTGTTACTGTGATGAACGCATCTGTTTCCTTGTTTCACTGAAAGTGACCTTATTTTCTGATTCTGTTTTCATGAAAATGGACCCGGATGCGCGTTGGCCACTGAGGTTACCGTGGTTAAAATGTTGATATCCGTATTTACCGTTCACTTGGCAACCATCGAAATGTTTCGCAATACATACCTCGCTTTATACCCCCCTCCCCCGCGTCTACATATACCCAGCTACTGGATATTACTGCACATAATACTAGCCATCCCTTCTGTGACACATCATAACCCTGGATACCCCGAAGCTAGCAATAACGATTCCGTGCGAGCTAAGCTATCATTTTTGGACCAACAACTGGGGGTAGGTCTGACTATGTGTGTTGCTTTAGTTTCAGTTTACTAAAAAATTCCTTTCCAAACTCATCTGTTTATCTTCACGATGTGCATGTGAACGTTAAATGCCTCCTCTGAGATACGGAGCTTAGCACATTTTTCCACGATGGCAGATCTCATTGGAGCACTTTCAACAAAATCTTGGCAGGAAGTTCTGAAGCAATGCCGACATTACAGCTAACCCCCC
>JARK01001576.1:223878-244074 GCA_000688135.1 Ancylostoma ceylanicum
GGGGGGGGGGGGGGGGGGGGCGCCGCCGCTTGCCGCCGCCGCTGTCGTGGAGTCGACGACGCGACCGCTGCTCCTGCGATGTAACAACACCACAATCTCGGGACAACACAAACGACGGCGGTTATGTACGTCAACTGACTCGCTGCGGTCCGTGATGGATTGGAATTCGCTGAGCGACGCCGAGATGAGACGTACATAGACATCCGTACATCCGTTTGGTGTACAACCCCTGTACAGTGCAGCTTCGTCGGGGTGAAAAAGCGCGAATTGATGTATGGACGTTTTTTTCCAACTCCTTTGTCTAGGTTCTGTTGCTCGCCATGATGAATTGTTTTCTCTGCGCCTTTTTTTCCATGATGGAACCTGTGGCGCTTGATTTATACGGGTTGGTTTGTCGGTAATTCCGGGTTTTTGCTCTACATATATGCTTCTCAACATCTGTTCAGAAAATTGAATAGTATGGGGATTTCGTAAGAGGTACATACGATTCACCTCGGGGTGATCATCGCGTTGCAGATACGCACGCGAATGGATCCATTTCAACTGTAAAATTCCCTGTTGAAAGGCTAAATGCTAGCGGTTTTTAGCCATTCGCAGATAGCCTTTCTACTGGATCNGAGCACTCGTAATAATAAACAACAACATTAAATGGAAGCAAAACAAAGCAGTCACGTATAAGTTAGCAAGTCGTCGTTATCTTGTTAGTACTATATTGCTAGTATTACAACAGTAGATGTGACAAGGTGGTGAAGACATTTGACTGAACCAACAATAAGTTGCATTAAGTGCTTCAGCCGGTTACCCTTCACTGCCATCGTTACATTTAGAGTATCAATGATAGTTTTTTTTCCAATTAACCCTCTTTCAGCACACGAAAAATATAATATTAGTTTCTATCAGCAAACCAAGCGATTCAACTCTTTTGGCGCCTAGGCCTTAGAACACGAGCGCATCAAAACCCTCTCGCAAGTTCTTCAAGTAACTGTAACTGGATCCGCCAGTGCATTTTTCGGTGGTGATGCTTTGAAGCTGAGCGTTTGCTGGTGATAAACAAAAGATCAGTAGCGGGATTCATGACCGTTCCCGGAAAGGTTCTGAGCTTCCTGCTCATTTAGACTGGGCGAGGTTTTCGAGCAAAATGTCACATCATCATATCCTGCTCTCTGCTACTATTTGTCGCTGCTGACTCCGACGAATCGTTCGACGAAGCAACAGCTATTTTAGTCTGGAAAACTCGTCCATTCTAGACGTGCACGTAGATCAAAATCTTCCCGGGATCTTCATCAATCTCACCACAGCGCTTCTGCCAGCACAGAGCAGTGAAGCAGGTGTACGTCATTTCACTAGATACTCGCTCCTTTTTCCCGGTGAATTCCTGGGAAAAACTCAATGAAATGTTGGTTCTATCGATCAAATAGGTGGAGGTCCGTCAAAGGGGAAAACGGCCGTCCATAGTGCAGAAGGTGCTGTGTCGGCAAAAGAAGTGATCAGCGATGCCGATGCCGGAGGGTAGCTGTGGTGAGATTCGTGAAGATCCCGGGAAGATTTTGATCTACTGGCACGTTTAGAATGGACGAGTTTCCCAGGCTAGAATGGGTGTCACTTTGTGAAATGAATCGCCTCGGTCAGCAGCCATGAATAGTAGCACAGAGAGCTGGGTGTGAGACATTTTGCTCGACAAACTCGCCCATTCTAAATGAGCAGGGAGCTCGAAACCTTTCCGGGAAAGTTCATCAATCCCGGTAAAGGCCCTACCCCAAAGAAAATGGTGAGCAGCACCTCTTGAGAAAGGAACGTGATCTTCATATGATAGGGGGTAAAGTAAAAGGGTAGTTTTTGCTCACAGAGAGGGGCAGCTTTGTAAGGGAGTTTATTTATTTATTTTTTTATTATGTAAACCAAAAAAGGGTTCGTACTTTTCGGTGAAACCCTTATCCAAATTTCCAAAAAGTCCACAATGTCGAACAGTTCCTTGCTGCTACTTTTCTAGGAATCGTGCAGAATGTATTGCACCGTTTCTATCGTAAAGCATTCACAGGTGACACATCAGTCAAGTGACATTCCCCCCTCTGTATCTGAGATAGACATAATGGGGCCTAACGCTATCAAAGGGCAACTGGTTGTCGTTTTGTTTTTGGTGGTTGGAATGTAAGGAACTCTGCTCGTCACAGCTCAGTGCTACAATGAACTCGAACTTGTCATTGTTTGGCAGCACACAATCTTTTAGTCGGACGGCCGGCCAAAGGGTGTTTTCTTAGTTCGAACACATGACGATGGTCATTAACGCTGCTGACGAGATGTTCGTCACTGCAGATTTTAACCTGCTCGGAGAGTTTCTCTGGACTGAGGCTGCACTAAAAAATACTAGCAGACACATAGCGCTGGTAAATGTTAGTACCAGGTTTTTTTTTAATTTCCCGTCAGGATATCCAATTTCGTTGAGATGACTTGACGCAAACTTTGCTCTTATCGCGGCAAATTCCAGATATTTTTTCCTCAGATTCCAAAGTATTCGTCTTATCTTTCGCCGGAAAGACAGTGTCTGTCCAGAAAGGTACCCCACAGCAGCGTGGGTGGGTGTTGTAGTCGGCTGGAAGGAATTCGTGTCGAGCTATCACTATGATATAACTGTTTTGTCCGTGCTACACTTAACAGCCGCGTCTTTGCAACATGTTATAGTATTTTTGGATCATTGGCTGGCACCACAAGGAACTCTGTACTCTTTAGCTGTTGCTAGCGTTGTACGACGGCTGTGAGGAAGTTGATAGCGCTGATTGAACTTCGTGAGCGTTAGGAAGAACTTATTTCCGGGCTGTGACGTCAGGATTCGAAAATAGGTTGGCTTTAGAACGTAACCATGGTAGGACGCAGTGCTCTTTCTGGAAAAAGTACTGGAAGCCGTGTGTATTTTATTTCTATTTTTATTTTATTTTATATTTATTTTTATTCACCGAAAATTGGTGTCCCATACATCACAGAGGAATCGTAAACACTGCTACGTACATAAAAGCAATCACAGACCTTCAGACTGGTTAACACATTCGCGACCTTACGCTTTCGGCATAGTGTGCCACATGGGACAAGGGCGCTCCCTTAAGCACGCGTTTGTGACCAACCGATTGAGCACGCGGTCCCACGCGTCGCACCACGCGTGTCAACCGGTTGAGCACATTGTCGCGAATGTGTTAATCGTAACGACAGGCTTCATCCTTGTTGCTGTCCGCGGCCATTCGTTCCCCTTCTTTCAAGCTTAGGGTATAGAGCATCACTTATGAAGTGAACAATGTTGATAGATGAGCATTCATGGCAAACTAAGCACCATGTATTGTCGTAAGAGCAGCATGCGTTTTGTATGAAAAGGAAGTGTCAGATATACCATTATTTCAATTGTTTTTTACAGCAACTGTTTTTTTTTAACAATAGTCTAGTTTGGGCCCATCATTAAAGAGTGAACCTATATACACTGTTCTGTCCCTGAGCCTCATTTCTTAATCACTGTTGTTACGTGAAGGTTCTTATTTCTCTTTCATTCTGATTAGTTCTCTGCATATAGTGTCTTCGTCAGACCTTAACATTTCAAGCACAATACAACATCATTACAGGCGAATAACAAAATAGCGACACATCTTGAGGAAAGACGCGGATGAATGATTTCAAATCCAACAGTGTGGCTAACCTACACGCAGCGACCTTATTGACTCTGCCGAGCATTAGTGATAAGAAGGTTGTAGGTCTTACCCATTTGTTGGCTAACAGGTACAGAGTGAGTGAGTAACCTAGAGGCAGAGGACCTAGAGTGGGCGTCGATGGCGGTGACCCATCCACAGCCTCGAAAAGAACGCGGCGCCACCGCGCCGCTCATGATGCAATCGTCGCTGCAGTGGCGAATCTGGGTTTTCTCGGTATTTGTTCATCACATTCGATGTTACCTAATAAACAAACTAACTAATTGCCAAGAACACCCCATAGTTTATTGCCCTGGAGAGGATTCCTGCTTGAGCACCGCGGTCACGCCGCGTGCTTTTCGAAGCCGCAGAGGTGTCACCGCCATTGACGCCCACTGTATATGGTCAAAGGAATCAGGTGATTATTGCTAACACTTTATAACTCCTCTCTCGTATTTATCTCTGGCTCATGTCTTCTTATTTCCCTAGCCTCCATTATTTTCCTCTCCAACGTCCTAGTTAAGTGGTGGTGTAGGACTCGAACCGTAAACGCTGGTGCTGGTTCACTCATGTGTTTAGGGTTCGATGCCTGAAAAAAAACTTACTAAAATAACAACCTGATTATCCACACAGTCGAGGTTCTTTTCATGCACGGCGAATTTCCTCTCCTGCAGAAAGCGACGCACATATTGCCGGAATTATAGCGCTAGGGGCATGCTATGTTCTTCATCATACAAATGGTCAAGAATTCCATTTTAGACCTGAAGAACTGAGGTAACACTGCCGCTATACTCCTCGAGGAGTATCACTGCCGCTATAGTCCTAGAGGAGTATAGCGGCTACCTAANCTGGAATGCGAGGAACTCTGCTCGTCACAGCTCAGTGCTACAATGAACTCGAACTTGTCATTGTTTGGCAGCACACATCTTTCAGTTGGACGGCCGGCCAAAGGGTGTTTTCTTAGTTCGAGCACATGACGATGGTCATTAACGCTGCTGACGAGATGTTCGTCACTGCAGATTTCAACCTGCTCGGAGAGTTTCTCTGGACTGAAGTTGCACTAGAAAATACTAGCAGACACATAGCGCTGGTAAATGTTAGTACCAGGTTTTTTTTTATTTCCCGTCAGGATATCCAATTTCGTTGAGATGACCAAAGGCAAACTTTACTCTTATCATGGCAAATTCCAGATATTTTTTCTTCAGATTCCAAAGTATTCGTCTTATCTTTTGCCGGAAAAGTGTCTGTTTAGAAAGAAACCTCATCGCAGCGTGGGTGGGTGTTGTAGTCGGCTGAAAGGAATTTGTGTTGAGCTATCACTATGATATAACTGTTTTGTCCGTGCTACACTTAACAGCCGCGTCTTTGCAACATGCTGTAGTATTTTTGGATCATTGCCTGGCACCACAAGGAACTCTGTACTCTTTAGCTGTTGCTAGCGTTGTACGACGGCTATGAGGAAGTTAATGGCGCTGATTGGACTTTGTGAGCGGTAGAAAGAACTTATTTCCGGGCAGTGACGTCAGGATTCGAAAGTAGGCTGACGTTAGAATGTAACACAGAATGCAGTTCTATTCCTGAAGTAAGTCCTGGAAGCTGTATGAATTTTGACTGTTGCTTAAAATAACCTAGTTTTGGCCGAGCTTCAAAAAATCATCCTCATCTCATATAGTTCTGTCTCTGAGCCTCATTTCTCTAGCGCTTGCTGGATCCATGCAGAGACGTATCCGAGGCTCATGAAACTTCTAATGTTCAACTTTTCCACTCGATATCACTGAAGCAGCATCTGTTTGCCTACAGAGATCAGGATGGCTAACTTAGGAAACGACTACTACTTGACTAAACTATATATGCCTTCGTGCTATGCACATAATCCTGCAAAAATAGGACCAAGGAATGTGCAGACTCACGAATCAGTCTTTTTCCTATCATTTATTGCTATTTTCCTGATCGTAAAGTCGAAGAACTGGCATGGGCATTTGATCAGGAATGTACCGTACTGCCACTGATGCACATATGAATCTAAAAACTTGGTGCATCGAGGCGAAGCTACGCATTCTAATGGGCGCTGGGCTGGAATGGTGTCCTTCCAAATTACAAGCAGCAAATTACTTATACCATCCACATCCTTGTGTACTACTTGGGAGGTTAGGAGGTGTGCTTGTAGCAACGAAATGCGTGGTGAGTTAATCTGTACTCCCATCTTAGCTCTGTCCAATGCTTTCCAAGCGAATGTCTGACGCACACCTAGTATTAATTGCACTGAACCGGAGGCAGAGAGCATGAAGAATTTGTGGTAGTTACGCGAGTACACCAGCTTTTTCATAGCATCCACATCACTTCTACGTCTCTTTTACACAAAGCAAAGTGAAAATCATTATAATGAGTGTCAGTGTTAAAATCTTGTATCGACTTTCAGTCGTGTTGATGCGCCAAATCCGTTCCATCCCATCCATATTTATCGCTGTTATTATTCTTGCATGGTACGCGAATGCAGTTTTGGTTGTCTCTACTTCCAACACCTCCAATCTTCAAACCATTTTTGGACTCCGAGTTTCTCAACGTGTTCACCTCACTACTCATTAATTTATTCCGTTCACGTCCGCAGCCTCACGTTGTCTTCAATTTTCTGACGGGCTGCATTTATTCTTTGCTCAAATTCCGTACAGATTTCATTTCTAACTAAATACATACGAAGTACTTGAATGAAGGAGTTTCGCTTGCATTCCACTTACCACCTGTTTAGACAAGAGCGAGAATCAGGAGGATCGGACAAGAATGAGAACGAAGATGTTCAATTAAATCTGTGGATACGAAGACGAACAGAGTGTCATGTTGCAGGTATGGGCGAGCGTCGACCTTTGCAGTCTACCATGGATGACGATCCACTTGAACTACTACATATACAGGGGGGGGGCATAAGTTATTGAACATCGTTTGCTGACTGATTACTCTGCGGTAGTGCAATGTTTTTTGGCAAGCTAGGTCTCCCTTGATAGAGCTGGATTTCTCTATTTTCTTGTTACAAACCTGCCCTGCTTGAGATAAGGCGGAGAAATTCTAGCTTGAACTTCAAACTCAGATTTTTTGTGCCGCCAAATGCATTGGTTCAGCCCGCAGTTCTTGAGCAAAACAGCCACAAAAACACTTTTTGACAACGGATTTGAGTGGAATAAAAAATAGTCTCGTACTGCAAAATCCACTGAAGATCCGGGTAGATAAAAGCACAGGACGGAGCTGTTTCAAAAATTGCTCGGATGAGAAAACCAAGCCCTAGGTTTCAAGGAGCACAGCTGATCTGTATCTGGGCCTATTGATGAGGCTGCGTAGCCATTCTGCAGCATTTTTACTCTAGTTTTCAGATCATATAAGCTATCTAGCTGATGTACTGTACCTTAGTGGGAGAATTCCCAGGACGCAAATTCGGTGCAAATTGGCCATTACCGGTGGCAAGGAGTAGGCGTTGTTTTTTGCTCGCATATTTCTTAGACTTCATTTTCTTGGGAAACCTCGGATACAGCTAGAAAGAGCACGTCTTGCCCTTCAAAAATCACTTGAGCAGTGAAATCCAGTTTGAAGATTTTGTAAATGTTCCAGGGAAAATTGTCACAACAACTCACTTTTCTCAAAAATTTGTTTCGAGGCCGACTGCTCAATAGCAGAACTTCTCCGAAAAAGCGTATCTTTACTCAAAGATACTTTGAACCTTTCTCTATTCTTGAGAGAAAAGATCGGAACAATGCATGGGTTCCTGGCGGAGGAATAAAAGATCAAACGTTGTACAATAACTTATGCCCGTCCCCCCTGTATATCTTGAAATGTTTATGACTCCTAGGTGAAAAATATCGGACATTCTTCGAGTGTGAAATCAGGTAATCTTCATTTCGTGGCAAGCCTCTTTATGTTTCACAGGTATGTACGCACTGAGTTTTGGCCAAATTGAATGAAAATCAAATATTTGTCCGGACGTTCAAATACTAAAAAAATTCAATGGTTCCGAAAAAACTCAGAAATAGGAAAAATTGCCGTGAATGCAAAATTCCAGCGCGCAAGTACATATGTGTCGCTCGCAATTTAGATGAAGCTATTCAACAGTGAGAAAGTTGTAGATGAGGTGAGAGTAGTAAGGAAGTGACTTTCTTGAGCGGACAGGATATATCGAGGGCTGATTTGACGACTATCGTCTTCCTTCCGTTCACAGGATACTTCAAATAGCAGATATCCGCACCAGAGTTGGGCAATACTGTTGGAACGAACCCAGGAACCGGAAGCATTAGCGGGAAGGGTGGGAAATCCAGAATATGAGAAATTTGAAGGAATGAAAACGGCAAATGTAACTTAATGTCACAAAGTCATTGTCAAAGTACTTGGAAAAAAGTTACAGGCCTAAGACAAGTCAGGTATTAAGAGTTGATGGACATTTATTTTCATCCGATTATTTTGGAAAGGATCTTTGAAAAGTAGAGGCACCTAACGTGGTTCAAGTACCTTTAACATAGGTAATCTTCCCAGCACCTCCATGAAAAATGAGTGAGCTCTGTTTATGTCGCATGGAGCTCCTCTTCATGAGACAAACACACATGACCGGAACGGTGCTATTCCTGTGACACGTACAGATCGTAGCGCCAGTGAACGTGATGAAATCGGGTAGTGCACAAATCAGAAGACGTACTCATACAGCCTTTATTTGGCGTATACATTTAGTTGAATAACGAATATTACGGTCTAGGGACCCATTGGTGATGAGATCGTGACGCACTGCCGATTATGCTTGTCGGATTTCATAGCGATGAACATATGTGTTGCGATGACGTCATGACATCATAATGACGTCATCGTCCAGGTCGGAATGCTGGATTGTTGATGATGCTGTGGCTTTCGACCATTTCGCGCATAATTCGTTCCAGAGCTTTTAGATCACGTCTTGGTCGGCCATCTGCAAGGGGTGTGGTGAGGAAAATCCGGAAAAAGGAAAAAATGGGATGTAAGGTGTAAAAAGCAGTGAAAAGTCATAGGACCCACCTTCCAGGGGAGCACACTGAACCAGCAATAACGATGTAAGCAGAAGTATCAGCAGAGGGAAAAGAATTCGTCTCATAGCTGCAATCGGACGAGTTCTATGTCGGTGTAGGTAAGTGAGTTGTCAGGTCAGCGTAGCTCTATCGCAGAAATGGCTTTATAAAGCACGTATGATTGGTGTGCTGTGGTGTTATCAAGTGTGGACAAATATTATCACCCGTCGCGTCGGCGAATGCCTGAAATACCTGGAAGCTCAGCAATAAATAACTTCGCCGAAGTTAAAGAGGCACAGATAACACGGCGTGCGAGCGGCGACCGTCACCGCGGATCTGTAGTCACCGACATCAAACTACCAACTCTGGAATTCCTGTGAAAATAAGTGATCGAGTCCGAAAACCTTGCATGCACTCTGGAAGAGTACAGTTAGGTCGGAGTCCAAATTTAAGCTGTTGATGATCAAAGATAGTACAGATGGGAACATTAGTTCCGTTTTTTTAGTTCCGTTTTTTTTTTCTTGACAAACTCGAAAACAATGAAAATTCCAGCGGAAGTGCCATCAAGTGGTGACAAAAACGGATGAACACGTTGACTATCAAAGGAATGTCTAGAAAACTTACAATTACGTCATCAACAGAGCCCAAATGGATTCAGACAGCGATATGCCTAAGGAAGGGCCTAGAAAATCTAGATACACGGGATTGGCAAATGCTCCCAGAGAATATTAAAGGCATTGTTTCATCTCTGAATCGTCATCTCTTTCTTACAGTTGATGTTTTGTAGAAAATTCACTTGTGAATACGATGCATCTGCCAAAGGCGCCTTCTTGGTGGCTCCAAATCCTCAAACGTGGCGCCTCGCTGAGGTGCTTATATGGCAGCTGTCTCAAATTCACACACAAAGTGTCCCTAAAATTGAACGATTGAAAACGAATTTATCAGCACTGTTACAAGCAGACGTGTACAATGCTACTTCAACATCGACTCATCATGGAATTTTTTAGTCATGGAAGAGCCTTGAATACCGTTCTAATGTACAGTTGCAGCCGTACTTAGAATCTGAAAGCGTTCAGAGATATTCATCGGATGTGAGGCATTTTATAGGCTTAGGCTTAGGCTCAGGCTTACACTCAGGCTTAGGCTTATACTTAGGCTTAGGTGTGCACTTAGGCTTAGGCTTGAACTTAGGCTTAGGCTTGAACTTAGGCTTAGGCATAGGCTTAGGCTTAGGTTTTGGCTTACACTTATGCTTAGGCTTACACTTAGGCTTAGGTGTGCACTTAGGCTTAGGCTTGAACTTAGGCTTAGACATAGGCTTAGGCTTAGGTTTTGGCTTACACTTATGCTTAGGCTTACACTTAGGCTTAGGTGTGCACTTAGGCTTAGGCTTGAACTTAGGCTTAGGCATAGGCTTAGGCTTAGGTTTTGGCTTACACTTATGCTTAGGCTTACACTTAGGCTTAGGTGTGCACTTAGGCTTAGGCTTGAACTTAGGCTTAGGCATAGGCTTAGGCTTAGGTTTTGGCGTACACTTATGCTTAGGCTTACACTTAGGCATAGGCTCACACTTAGGCTTAGGCTTATACTTAGGCTTAGGTGTGCACTTAGGCTTAGGTGTGCACTTAGGCTTAGGCTTGAACTTAGGCTTAGGCATAGGCTTAGGCTTAGGTTTTGGCTTACACTTATGCTTAGGCTTACACTTAGGCTTAGGTGTGCACTTAGACTTAGGCTTGAACTTAGGCTTAGGCATATGCTTAGGCTTAGGTTTTGGCGTACACTTATGCTTGGGCTTACACTTAGGCTTAGGCTTGCACTTAGGCTTAGGCTCAAACTTAGGCTTAGGCATAGGCTCACACTTAGGCTTAGGCTTAGGCTTACACCTAGGTTCAGGATTAGACTTAGGCTTTCGCTTACTTTATTTTTTTTTCTTACGCTGTATAATCACCCACCACCATTATCAACAGAAATTTCCAACTACAATCACACTCTGATAAATATTCGAAGTTCCAAAATTAAACAAATACTTACTAAAAAGTGTATATGTGAGAATAAAGGCTATGAAACTTACAATGATCCCTACCGCAAACATATCATAACAGGAGATGCAAATGTTCAAAAGACACTAGAATTATTCAATTTAAAAATAAAGGAACAAAATTCAGACCTACTCTTCGCATAAACAAACATAATTTACATCATTGGATTCACCCTACCATTTCAAAGTGTTTAGAAGTAATAAAATCACGTTACAAATTAGAATTTAAACAATTGTCATTTATTGGAGAGTGTTTGACAGTTAAACTCAGATCAAAATTAAAACCGAGAATATATTCCATAAGTCATACAAGAAACGATATACTACCCCCAAGGAACGGTAAACTAATGCGAAAACTTCAACAAAAATTCATCTTTCGTCCATTGGAAAAAGCCAATGATAGCTATGGAATAATATGCAAAAATTACTACACTTAAAAAATTATGGAGGAAATGGGTATTCATTATGTAGACCAACAATTTGTTCCTTCTCAACCAAATAATACTTATAAATATCATCAAAATGAGTTCATTACCCAAATTACACTTAGACACCATAAATTTCTATTAAATCACTGATTAGATCTAGTTAAAAACCAACAAATACCAATTATTTATGCCTTGCCTAAATTACATAAATCTCCTGTAAAAATTCGTTATATTACCGGAGGCTATAATAGCACTATTAAACCAGTAGCATTAGAACTCATTAGAATCCTAACTTTCGTTGAAGAAATCTTTTTAAAAACTATGTTTAAAAACAATCAATTGCTACTAGAAACCACACCTATCACGGATACTGGCAATTAATAATATAAATATTAGCGAACATCTTAGTAAACACAAGTTCAGCAATATGAAACTTTTCTCTGCTGATTTTACTAATACGTTCACTGATTTCCCACATACAATTATCACTGCTAATATCAGAGAAATTCTCAAAAAATTTTTCAACAATGCCAACAAAAGAAATATAGTTTGTTATGGAGACAAAATTTTTTTACTCTGACAGTGATAGTCATAATAATGGTAGATGCTACACTATCAATGATATTCTATATTTGACAGATTACATACTTACTAACAGTTTCTGCTCATTCGGTCTACTTATATTTAAATAGAATATTGAAGTTCCACAAGGAGGTAATGTAAGTCCTTTTTTGGCCGACCTCACTTTGTCATACTATATTTGTCTCTTTGCCTTCCGTGAAAGGTTAAAACTGTGGTGAGAAGGTTCCTGAAACATATGACTAGTAAATGGAGAAAGTTTCCTGTGATATTAAGAATTTTTCTGAAGGATGATGAAGGTAGGGGAATCGCCAGAAATTCATGCATTGCCATGAAGGAGTGGCGTTTCAGCGAAAACAAAAAGGACCTGGCCAGCTGCAGTTTTATAATAATAGCAAAATCCTCCCAAAATCGAATAAGAGGTAATTATTATTGTGGTCAGCTTGTGATGATTGCTTCTGCCACCACAATTACACTGGTTCTACCCCCATCATCACAAAACAGAGTTTTTCATCCACCTACATGGTTAATAATTTCGTATTAGTTTATTTTTAGTTCTTTTTGTTGTTCTTTAGTAGTCACTGGGCATTTGTTTTCAGTTATCTTTTATTCTTACTGCGATTAATAACTATATGTTTGCAGTTCCAGGCCACTCGGTTGCCAAAGTCTCTAGTAAAACCTTCACTTTTTCCTTCGCTCTCCCCATCACCTGGCTGTGCGTTTTCGCCCCGTTTCTCGCACTTATCGATACGAGGAATTTCTTTCATGAAACTAAATGTAGATTGTCTCTTTAGCACCTTTCTTTATACCTAACTGCACTGCCACTAATCTCAAATGGATAATATGTTGAGGAGTCTAAAAATTCCACGTGTTGAGATAATTTCACTCCTTGAAATGAGAAGAAGAACTCAAAAACTGGGAAACTACTAATATGTATGTACATAAACTACTAATATATATATATACTTTCATTCTATTAGGTCGTTGCAAAATCGATGGCGGATTTTTGGACCACGAAATTTGGAATAATGCTTCGAAAGGTGAAGTGGTGCTTCCACCATATATTTTGTACTTTTTCCAAAGCCCATTCCTTCCTATTTCTGCCTGTTCATTTTTGTTCAGATATACCCACTTTTATTGTGGTTTTCGAGGATGGTAATAAAATGATTAAAATGTACTCGTCCGCCAAAATTTGTCCCAAACTGTTTTGTGGACTCGAACTTGATAGCAAGAGAGTGGCTTGGACATGAAATATTACAAATCTATCCAGGAGGGTCTGCTGAACAAAGTAGTAGGCCAGTGTTGGCCCAAGTCACTTGGTATTGGAGACACGTGCCCCAGAGTTATGGACCAAAATCCGATGACGGCAACGCCGTTTTGAAAGCTCTGCTGGAAGTTATTACCAGGAGATTTGTGCAAAATCTCGAAGGTGGCCTGTAGACTAACTAGTACCCTAGGAAGAGTTGTTACTTTTTTAGTTCTTTTTTGTTCGATTGTTTTCTCGATTGTCATTATTAATGCCATGTTTCTGTAGTGTAGGTTGTTTTGATCTTGTGTTTGATCTATTTTGATTGTTTGATCTTCTGTTGGCGGGAAGGTGGTCTATATAAGGACGCCTGAAACATCTCAAACGCCTTAACCAAATGCTCACTTTACCCACAAAGATTTTTCCTTTTCATCCTATGTCCTTTTGATAATAAAATGTTCTGTTGTTCTTGTGACTTGTTACCTCTGAGCCGCTGGTCATCGCCAGTGATATTTTTTACCTTTTCTCACCTAGAGAATCTGGACTGGCCTTGAGGCTCAGGCTTATTCTATAATTTTTGGCGCCATACGAGGAACGAGCATGATGAAAAAACTGAACAAGTGGATTCAATTCGATTCATCGCGTAGTGTTTCGCAGTAGCTCAAGACCACACTTTGCACTCCAGATGCCCTGGAGGTAGATGCAGGCAGAGGTCGAGACTCTCCCTTATGAGCCTTACTCAGCGGACTGTTCCGCTACAGATGACCACAAATGCAAGCGGTGGGACCCATCCCTGAGAGAAAGAATAAGCCACAAAAATACGTTAGCTCAAAACGATTTCGCCGATTTTCCTGAGTCCGCAAAGCATGGCTCCGGGCCTAATGGAACAAAAAGTCGAGTGAAAAATGACAAAGGTATGGGGATTCAAATGAGTACTGAATCGATAGAAAAGGTTCAGTTTTGCCGAGTTACGACAATTCAAAGTCAACGTCGAAATCCAACGATTTTGCAACAACCTAATAAAATGAGGAAAGAGCAGGAACCCTCGAGACTGAAGTAACACCTCATTAGCCGTAAGTGCTACAGATCCACCATGACAATGTTTACATCAATCAGCGAGTACATATGTGGGTAGGGGTACTAGGGGTACAGTGCTCTTGCTTGGGGAATATTTTTCAGAGAGTGCCAAAGAATGTCGGCAGGCAAGTATTGAGTTTGGATTGAGATTTCAAAATTTTAAATGTGTTCTATAGGGCACGATCACGGATTTCTGCAGTGAATTGTAAATATCTAAATGAACTATCCAAAATCATACTCGTACACGTTTCCCCGAGGCAAATCTAACTCATGGATAGAAAAAAGTGAGCATTGTTCACCCAGATGCATAAATGACTATTGGCGAGGACATGAGCCTATCCTAGAAGGCATTACTAGGGTATGACAGTAGAATATGCAAGTGAATTGAGGTTTAGCAGAAGCAAAACGTATCTATTACTTTGAAAGTTCACATACAAAGAATGAGTGCTGTCCTCAGCACAGGGCGGCATATGTTCTTTTGAAGTTCTTACCAGCTGGGTGGTAAACTGAGATGAAGACAGCAGCACAGCACCTCTACCTAATGAACTGTAGAGTTGAAACCGAGAGCTTCAAGGAATTTATTTCAAAAATTATGTGAGGTACATCTAAGAGTTTTCCATAAATGGCGCCATTAAGAACAGTTGTGATCTCAGGTATGTCTGCCCCTAGGAGTGACGTCTTCCAGTGGTCCTAGACCGTGCCCATTCACGTATTCTCCAAATGGGCCCTCTCAGGAGAATGCAAGTCTGATTTGGTCGAACACTCAGTAGTTGAATAAAACAAAATAAAATGGATGAGTATGGAAATAGAAATGGAATAAATGAACTAGACGATTTCCGTTGCCCTCATGGTTAGGTAAGATCGGAAGGTTGTGGGTAACGTTGTTCAACCTTGAGCTTTTTATCTAATCTTGTAGATAATTTTGTAGCGTTGTGCCTTAAGCACTCTTATTGAATAAATATAAAATAAATAAGCATGAAACTTTTGGCAGAGTGTCATTGTGAATATAGAAACCGAACACTCCAGGTAGATGGCTATACATAGATGTTGTGACTTTGTGACTAAAAAACCAGCACATAACCGCCTAGTTTATGCATGGATGTGATAGCATATACAAATCCGTTATGCGCCGAGCTAAAATCAACTAAAGTTCGGATGCGTGGTGGCACAGGGCTATCCCCATGTGTCTTTACCACTATTTACCGCGAATTCGTAGGAAAAGGTTGTTTGGACATCACTTTCTTGCCAGAGTTCAAAATTCCAGATAACGACTCCTCCTTCTGAGACTATGTATTGGCAAAAGGTCGTTGGTTTTAAAGGGCGTTCTGGATGCGGAAGTTTGTGGTGATATTTCTGTTGAATATGCGTAGTGTATTTACCATTTCAAAATCTGAAAAGTAAATGTGGGGCATCCCAGAGATTGTAGTGAATATCCAGAAATATCTCAGTGACATTACAATGAGGATGTTTTCTAGCCAACTCATTCAACAGCTATGAGATCCAGATAGAAGAAAAAATATCGACTCCTGGAAAAAATACGGCAATATCTGGATATGGACTAGACGCTCCTATCGCTAAAAGAAAATGGATTGAAAAGAAGACTCTGGATATCATTCTCTAACGGCGTAGATAGACCCGAGAAGCTCAAATATCTCAAATTTTCCTCCCTGAAGAGGATGGTGTTTCACGCTCCTGGCTCAATCCATATTTTTTCCTTCAATTTTGAAATTCTATTCATATTATAACTGAAATTTAGATGGGAAGCTAAGGAAAGGAGAATCTAGAAACACGCGTGATACAGGGAATTTATACTACGTATAAATCGAAGTACTAGTGATACATTTTCAGCTGAAATACGATTCGCTCAAATGGTCTTTCCTATCGACTTTAACGGAACATGGAAAACAATGGGAACAGAAAAGTACGTGGAAATGCTCACGGAATTCTGCTCCATGAGATCTACTGCTAACGAATCGTAACAAACCACAGTCCTTCGAGATGGACAAATTGGTGAACGACGCGCCAGCTTACATAAGCTTGGCTACTTCTATGGAAGCACGCGTAATGTTCAACACCTGGATGCATTATTGAGATTACCCAAGATTAACGCGTTCACGCCTGCATTAGCAATGAGTAGACCTGGGGATCACTAACACCTTTACCCTGGGTAATCTCACTGATGCATGCGGCTCGGGTGGCGAGGTCAATAAGCCCCTCTGGTCATTCATTCGAGCACACAAAAAACAACCCAGAAGCACGTGGACTTTTCGCGTGTGTGGCTTTAGTTCATGCTTGAATATCAGCTCTACGTCCTTCAGTATCCTCGAAATTCTACGAAATCCCAAAAACGGAGATGTTAGCGCGTGCTGAGTGTGACCGCTGGAGAGATAAATCATCAATTATTGCCTGAGTCGACGTGATGTACCTAACTTCCAAGACGATCAGCAACTCCTGCTGTTCTGCCGCTCCTAATGACTTGCTTATGATACTCACAGCCAAGAAGACGTTTTAAAAATACACCTAGAACTCAAGCCTAAGCTCGTCTTCTCCAGTAGATGTGCAGTACGAACGCATAGTGAAGAGCTGTACCAGCCTGTGTTCTCATTTCCCCCTACTTACTGCCACCCTCACTCGCAGCAGCAAATGAGGGGAGAATGACAGCAACTAGGGGGAATGGCCTGAGACCTAGGACCTGACACTGTTCGGGCTGCGTTCCTGCTGCACAATTTCAGATTTAGCTTGGGGCTAGCCCTTGAGCAATGAATGGTTCCACCTCAATTCGAATAAAAGAGACAAGAAGAACTAAATAGAGAAGATTCTGGAAGCAGAATATTTCAGAGCAATAGCTTTTCCCTTAAAAGGCAATCCGAAACGGCCGTACACGCTTGTGACAAGCAGATATTCTGCTTTTATGTAGGATGAGCGAAACAACGACGCACTGAATTCATTGCCATAAAAGGTCCGTGGAATTTTTTCGAGCAACAAAGCGAGTTTATACGTGCTCCATGTGTTGCAGATGAAGGCGATACGGTAAATACTGGCGTCAGTGCTTGCTGTGCTTACGTTGTTGCACGGAAAACACCTATTGTTAGGGTAAATCTGTTCAAAGGCTAAAAATATCCCGAGCAATAGTTGTACATGGCCCAATGACGTGGAGGAACGTAGAGGCCCTCCCATGACTGGGCTTTTTTAGGATTCATAAAGTTAGCTTTTATAGAAGCGATATTTCAGTTAACGGGTTTTTCTGGTAGCGATATTTTCGTTGGCAGTTTATTTATGAGAGAAAAGGTCATCCACCTGCACATTGTTCCGAATGAAGAACTTTGCACATTTGCCTTCTGAAACGTAACAAAAAATGACCAGACGTGAATGTTATCTCAGCTTTGCCTATATTTGCTTACGAAATAAATAGATAGCGGTGTTTTCGTAAGGATTTCTATAATTAGAAACCAAAAAATACAAACAAAAGGGATTATGAAGAAATTTGGGCTCCATTCTTGTGTTGTCATGCATTTAGCCAGCGCTGTTTTCATTTGAATCGATGCAGTCCCACATCAGAGTGGGGTACGAAATTATGGAGACGCTAATGTTCGTAATGATGTGGTGCATTAATCCATGGAAAAGTCCAAAAAATCTGGGTTTGTTCCGTTTTTCCTGTGGAGCGTTTGGGCGGAGCCTGGTCAAGTCCCCTGTACTTTGCGATCTGCCCTTGGTTGTGTTGTATACCTTCTAGACTGTTGGATAAATTGTGGATAAATTCTACAAATTTCAAATTCGACCCCGTTTTCGAATGGGACACAATCGAGGACCGAAAGGTGAAGTCGATTTCCTGACATATTCCTTACATTTTCTTCTGAAATTGCACGATTTACACGCGATTTATCCGGAATTCATCAGGAAACCAGCGGAATTTTGCGAAAAACACGATTTACACGGAGTTTCACAGAAAATCAGGCGGAAACCGCTGGTGTAAAACCTCACCAGATATGTTATATAGGCGGTCACTGGTTGTTTTTGATTGGCAATTTCACACAACAAAGACTTTCTCGAGGCATTTAAAAAACAGAGTGAAAATATATGCTGGGCATTATTCCTGTTTGATTTAAAGAAAAAAACTTCATTAATTACTGTTAATTGATTAGAGTAAATTCAAGCATATTCGTTCCAATCCTATGCTTTCCACCCCCGACGTTGCTTCGGGACTGACTGCCAGATGTTTGGTTTTTCCCTCCCCTATCGTCGTACAGACGTCATATTTCTCTTGAACGACGTCAGCAGCTCTTGCGCATTCGTTTAACACATATTTCATTTAAAGCCGCGAACAAAGGAATGCTGAAAACTTTCAAAAACGGAACGAATTTGTTTCGCAGTGAGATTTACAACCCGGGTCAATCCAAACCGGACATTTTGTGCTAGAGTGCAAACAGAGTGAAAAACTGCGTCGGATCCTTGAAAGATTTGAGAAGCGCTCCGGTGGCTGTGATTGACGTATAGTATATTAAACAAAATGATGGGTGTCGATATGTCCAGACATATTCATCTCAGAATTGTAGAGACATTTGAATCTTTTGATTGCTTGACTATTTCAATTTACTCACGGGTGCATTCAGACAATGTCATCCTCAACCCTCGAAGAGAAATCTATTCCCAATTTACTAGGGTATTGATCGAGCGGAAATCGAGTAATTTGATCGAAATCATGAAACCCATCCGGAAAATGGAATACTTCAGAGATTAAAGACTCTACATGTCCGATTCTCTTCTACCCCAGGTGTCGCGATCGGGGGCTCAGTGGGCCCAGCCGAACAATACCACGAACCAGAACAGTAAGTAAAACGCAAATTCAAAGCACTGTTTAAATGACGTGAGGACAAACTATGTCTTGTAAGGTGAAAGTCAACATACAATTAGAAAGAATTTATTAACTGTAATGTTAATATTAAGCACTATAAAGGTAACAAGCGATCGGAATGAAATCACAAGAATGTCATTAGACGATCACTTCATTGTGGATTAGAACAGTAGTTGTGGTTAGCTGAATGTAGTACATTAACATGAGGGCGCATGAAATAGGATGTAGTAAAGGAAATACGAACAAGCATGTAGTAAGAATGATGAACAGAAAATGCAGTACATATAATCAAGGAATAATAAGGAAATGAGTAAAAAAGGGAAGAGGGCCGTTACTGGCCGACTGCTCTCGAAGCAAGAATGTGAGGCCGCCTGCAGGCCGAAGCTATCGATAGCCGATAGGCGGACGTGGTCAAATTCAGATCACAGCCGCCTATGGCGCGATCATGAGTACGGTGCCTCGGGCTTTCTTTGGAGAGGAGCGATCGCTTCGCGACACCAGGATTACATTTCTCTCCGTTTCTCTAGCACCTATTTTCCGACCCATTCGAAATCGAATATTCAGATAAGGAATGTATCTAAGACATTCTGCCATGTCCACACATTACAGTTTACCCACCTAAGCAGGTTGGGTTCAGTTAGCCCGAGGTGTGGGTTGAAACACAGTGCGAGCCGTTGTGGTGCCGTTTGCCACTGCGCTACACAGTCCGAAATCAGTTGCGACCGAATGGATGCCTCAACATAATTCTGTTTCTTATAGTAATCAATGTTGAAGATAATCATTCATGTTCAGCTACGTACTTTGGCTCAAAGAAAATTCTTCTGAAATGCATGTTCCCTTTTGAAATGGCGTCTGCACTTCAAAATTTGCACACTTACTTCCAGATTCCTCCATAACAACTGCCGTAATCAGCTGTGCAGGAAACGCTCGATCTAAGGCTGGCTGGCATCATTTCAAAGTGCTAATGATAACCTGAAAAATGTTGACATCATTCTTGCCGCCAAGTTCAGCACGTGCCAGCTATATGATGACATTAGGTCACACTTGTTTTCCCAGTGCGCGCGAACCTATGGCAAGAATGTTGGGAATCTTTCCCGAGACACTATAGGTCATCTGAACTCACCCGCTGCAAAGGACGACCGTTTTGCAGGCATCGCTACCTTTCAAAATCCAGGGACATAGCAAGTAAAAACGAATAAACTACGGTGTTCATGCAAGTCCGGCAAACAATACTGCGCCTTCCTGTTCCCAGCATTTTGGGGAAAGGGTGGGGGAGCTGGCCTCTCGAGAAACCCAATA
>JARK01001576.1:244396-269447 GCA_000688135.1 Ancylostoma ceylanicum
AGTGGAACTCCAGAGTGGGAAGATCTGCATCTCAGATATGCATTGCAGATTTCTAGCCATGGAAATTTTTTGTTAGGAAGAAGTTGAAATAAAGTAAATTTTTCCAGTTTTTATTAATTACTAGGTGGTGTATAGGGTTTGATTGGAAGATGGTGGTATGCATCAGCAAACACCCTTCAATCAGGATTGGAGCTATTTGAGGCGAGAAAAAATCGATAAAATCGATCCATATATCGATATCTGAATCGATAACCTCCGGGGAAACGTATTTCGAGCTCTGCGCGGGATTTCTACGATGTCCCACGTTTCCTAGCTTGTTCCTTCGTCGCCTCGTTTACAGATGCTTCTCATCCTTTAAATTTGGCGCCCACGCGCTTCGCCCAAATTTTTGCGAAAAGTTTATATAGTTGTATAGTTCTTGCAAGGTTTTATATATGTATATTAAATATAAAATTTAGCTATGCCTGGTCTAAAAGCCGCTGCCTATTACCAACGTTTAGATTTTTATGCATACAGCGTAGCTACAGCAGACCAAAAACTGCTGGAGGCATAAGATCCTAACCGGCGACATATCTATCACTCGGATTTATTACTCTATTAACTAAATGCACCACATGAAGATTGTTTTGATTGGCACATGGACCTCTCAGGAAGCAATATATTTTCGAATTAATATTAGGTAGAACACATTATTTAGCTGCTTGACTATGTACTTTTGGGAGTTTCAAAACCTACCATTACTTTTCCTGGCTGACTATTTACTCTAAGGACCTGTACTTCCAAAAGTAGTGACAACGAGAACCCACGACACGTGCTGGCTGTTGTGATGATCTTCCGTCGCCAGTTATCTCGAAATGCGGAAAAGAAGCCATTTAATTAGCCATAAATGTTTATGACCCGAATGATAAATGGTGGTATTCAGAAGTTAGTCGCGTGTTGAAGACACGCGATTTTCCTAGTTTAAAGGAAGTAAGGAGGGGGAGCGATTGACAGCTGCTCATGCTTCGTATAAGAAATCCAAGAGCATGAAAGGACAAACTTGAATGGTTAAAAGGATGATAAAGGAACGATTTTTGTTTCGCATTATTCACGCAGAAGTTTGTTCGATTCAAAGGTGGAGACTCTGGCTGTGCATTGTAAGATTACCCATGGTAAGCATGTTGACGTCCGTGTTAACGACGAGTAATAGACTTCTATTTCACGTTTTGATATTTTGTGATAGATGTGCCCTCCATTGGGAAATAAAGCAGTTTGCACGGGTTTGCGACAGCACTTTATATAGGACCGATGTAAATGCATACAGGTACCGCAGTAGCACCCACCAATCACAAATGGGCCTGTGAAATAGCAGTTGGAAGTGGAATTAATCCAAACTATGTACATACAACTATTCGAATAGATGAATTATCCTTACATGCACTCAGCAGCGCTCACGTAACAATAACTAAAATGGAGAAGACACATGCAATTTTCAAATAGTTACATCTCCAGGATAGTAAACCAGAAAGAACTAGTCTGTGGAAGAGTAATACAGAGCATATCTTTGAAAAAATGAGCGTCCTCAGAGAGAATAGCATGCATCATTCATTGCACACAATAAATTGCAGAAAACAAGCTGTTTAATACTTGGGATTGTCATGGACCTTCACTCGAAATCCAAGAGCTTCTTCGGCATACGTGGCGGCCCATCTGGATCTCCTCGCGCCGGGCAGTGGCAGTACTGAAATTGATGGATACAGATCCAGCTTTGAAGTTCGGTAAAAGAGCGATTACCGTGGCGTCCTTTCCGGGAGCTCCGGGGGGTCCCATTGGGCCTGGCCCTCCTTCTGGTCCTGCTGCGCCTTGGTATCCAGGTACGCCTAAATCAAGGGAAAATATACCACAAAATGTACATGGACAGAAAGATTCAGTTATCAGAGTTGTAGAGGTGGGGAATGTCGTACCTAGAGAGAGCGGTGCACTCGACCACTGCTATTGGCTATTTACACAAATTAACCAATGGCAGAGCTCGCCCTCCGCCCCCGCCCAGACACAGTTTTTCACACCCAGTGATCAATGGAAGAGTGGCAAAAGGTAATAAAGCAAGCGAACAAGGAAACTACCGTAAATAATAAGACTAGAAATGACTAAAGAATCGAAACAAGAGTGTTGAAAACTGACCATCCATTCCCTTTGGTCCCGCCGGTCCGATATGCACTGATTTGCCAGCATAGCCTCTGGGACCCGGCTTACCAGGCTCTCCCATAGGTCCACGTTGTCCCTGAAATAGTTTACTAGTGTTTTTGTCATGAATGCTAATAAGCCCCGCCCACCTTTCTGCCAACCAGCTGCTCTCCATCGTTTCCTTTTCTACCCGGTCTGCCAGGCTTCCCGTCTGGTCCCGGTGGTCCAGGTGGTCCTTGTTCACCTGGCGTACCTGGAACGCCGTCTCTTCCAGGCATCCCCGGCAAACCTCTCATACCGCGCATTCCACGTATTCCCATTGGTCCATCTTTTCCAGGTGGGCCAGGTGGTCCTGAATGGAAGAATTTGCTAAGCCGCATAGCCTCATCAGCGAGTATAGAGTACTTTGGGGCTTACCACGCGGACACTGAATGCATCCAAGCATCGGGCTGTGGCTGGGCACGCTCTTGCTGTCCAGGCCGTCGAATCCAGGATCACCCGGTATTCCGTCGATGCCGTCTGGGCCTGAAATTTCCATAATATGTCGTACACTTTTACTGCTCTGGAAATATATTGATGCGCGAACGTCTTACCTTGTTCGCCTTCGGGTCCTCGTGGTCCAGGCGGACAGTTAGGCTCCAAAAAGCATTGACAATATTTCGGCAGCGTCGGTGTGACTACCATCGGTTGCAGAAATGGTAATACTGGTGTAAGTTCTGGTCGACCTTGTCCAACCGCACCAGTAGGGTTCTCTTCAAAAAAAAATTTTTCCCAGGCTCAATAATTAAGGTCCATAGCAACTTCTGCCCTCACTTTCCTCGCTGCTCGACGATTGCGTGTTTCTTCCACTCGCACCGTAACCGCCGTACTGTCGCCGCTGTCGATTTGATGGTGTGCCCACACCAAGTGTTAGCATCGTCTCCCATGAGTCGTTTGTGAGGGCCTACAAAGAAATAGAATTGTGAAATGATATCGGCCCGTCCACGTGTCATAATCCATACCTCTGGCCCTCCGTAGAACAAGAAATTTCGCAATAAAAACACTTACCTTAAACTCCTCAATTTCTGCGTCCAACTCCGACCACATGGATGAGATTTGTGACTGCATGGAGTAAATTAGGGCTAGTGATAATAGCAGAGTGGTGCCAGATGCGGCTATGGCGCCGCAGGTAGCAAGCTCGACACCCATCTGAAATAGGTAGCAGCTCAGGCTGAGACACTATCTACGGTGATAATGACAGAAAATTCTGTCCATGCCAAATGTTGGTTTATGCAGAATGTAGAGAAGGAATGTACATATTAGTCTCATTATCAACAGATTTGTCTGTGGTTTAGAAAATGTCATATGAAAATTTCATACAATAATAACGGTAGTTTCGTAAATTTGCCTGACAGCATTAAGTAAGACAACTTTTCATCGAGAAATTGTGATGCAGATGCTCTTCAGCTGGTTATTGGCGCTGTAGCGCAGCAGTCTAGGCAATGGAATCTTCCATTATACCTATCAAAAACGAAAGTTAAGCATCTGAGATCCAAAAATAAGGAACCCGATCATTTCATTGAAGGGTCTAAAATCAAAATCTCTGAGGTGGTCGACTCAGGATTTCACATCACAGATAAACTTGTATTTGACAAGCACATAGATGTGATATCATATGAGGGAATCAAAAGAGTTTTCACGTTATAGCAATGACTTTCTTCCAAAGATACTCAAGTACTTTTTCGCGCATACAAAATTCATGTTCGATATATTCTAGAGCACGGAACAGTCATATACAACAATAGCAGGTCTAGAAACTCTTACGTTTTGGAAAGAATGCAGAGTAGTTTCATGCGAGAAATTCTTCTAAGAATTGGCAGATTTGACTACCGCACCTGTTCTCCTAGCACTTCTAGAAATGGCAACCTGCACTTGGAATCAAAACACTTGGAATAGAAATCAACGCTAAAATCGAACGGAGGTAAAACAGCAATTAAACGTGAGAACTATGAAACACATAACATCGCCTAGGGGGAGAAAAAAGAAACTGGGAAGTTTCAGGATTTAAGGTAGTTATTGATTATCTTTTTAAACGATCGGACGTTGGGAGGAAAGTTTCTCTAGGAAGACATAGTTTCAGCCCCCCACCCCTTGTTACTGACGGTTTGAAAGTGCAGAATTTCTTGGGATCAACATCACAAAAACCTCGGACAAGTTTATAAACATGAGAGGGTCAAATTTCCTTCTCCTCCAAGCCAGGGGCTTGAGGCCGAGGTTCATATTCCCTTCCTTAGCGGGGGAGTATCATCGTACATAAAGCTCACCGTCCTTATAAAGAGCTTCTTAGTAAAACTGTTTCGGACTTTTTCAAGTTTTTCAACCTTCTTCCGTTTGTAGGGACTAAAAATAACAGTACCATACTCCAGTAAGGGTCTTTCATACGTTTTATGTGCGGTCAAAAGAACTTTACTATCCCTCGTTGTTAGAACATTGAATAGTTTAACCATTACACCCATGGCTTTCATTGCAATGTGCCCACAATGCTTATCGAAATTCAGATCATTTGTCACTATGAAGCCAATTCCTTGATCTTATCAACTTTATTAAGCAGGGTTTCCCCTATGACATAATCATGGCAGTCGTTTTTGGACCCTATGTGCATTAGTTTCGTCTTATCCTCTGAAAGAGGAATTCTCCACTCCTTAGACCACTCGTACACATTATTAATGGTGTTTTGATTCATTCGTGTATTTGTCAAATTCTCAGGTCCAAAAATCAAAAGCTCTCACAAAAATTGGATACAATCAGATCTTGATACAATGATCTATGAGGGAAACAATAGAAGCTTGTGTTCGACAGATTTCCACGGCAATTGAAGCTTTTTTGGACAAGGCTTTTCAGGTACGGCGTCATCCGTATTAGCCCTGAGAGCTCAATTTTGTAGACTCGGATCAATTATTTTAACGCAGCTTTTGAAGAAATATAACTTGGATTCACCTTAGATATAACAAAATTATGACACAAAGTCTCTAGCAATCGACAAAGGATTGTTTGCTCTGAAGTTCGGGGCAATATCTGTACATTCGACGAATGAAGAAACGGCTCGACACATTTTCCGGGAGAAAATCTTGCTCATGATACAATTTCCTGGGAAATAAGCGGTGGAGTTGACTGGATATGCGAGAGGCGGAGATTCAGAGATGGCAAGGCATGTATATTTCGACTGTCTGGTAAAACAAAAACGAGGAATAAGGTTTGCTTATACATCACTCAGGATAACATGACCAGCCCTCTCCATTTTCAATGCTAAATAGGTTCAGGTGCAGAAGATAACGATGTGGATGGTGCAGTTTGTAAGGAGGCAGGCTTGTAAGCAATGAATCATGGCAGGTTCTGTGGTGGTACTGAAGTTCTTCGCCAACTTCGAAGGTTTCATTGCAGTACAAATGGTAAGCTTCATTCAATTAGATAGTCAGCAAGAGTCAAAGAAAACTGCCGCAGAGCTTAAGAGTCATTGAACAAATCAAGGCAAGAGGAAAATTTACAGTGAGTNGGTACTGAAGTTCTTCGCCAACTTCGAAGGTTTCATTGCAGTACAAATGGTAAGCTTCATTCAATTAGATAGTCAGCAAGAGTCAAAGAAAACTGCCGCAGAGCTTAAGAGTCATTGAACAAATCAAGGCAAGAGGAAAATTTACAGTGAGTGAGATGTACTCATTAATGTTGAACACATTGGAAAGTTGTTGTGTATTGACTTGAGAACTCCTGTGTGGTATAACTTTACTGGCGAGCTTTCGGTATACTAATACCATCGTCAGGCCTACAGCATAAATACAATCATTGCATTCAATCTACTGATATTCATAACAACATTCAATCGAGCAGACTGACCAAGCGAGCACTCAAGTTATACATAAAATCGCAAACAGAGCAGAGACAGATTCGACTGTGCGACATAGCGGTTGTGCCCTCCCCATAAGAATGAGAGCTACTGGTACGACAGATGTGACGTTGTCGCAATCTCCACCGCTATCTTATAAGCCGCAATGCATACATCATCTCATCCTTATTGTTGATCTCTGGTGATAAGCGCTTTATTTCCAGAGCTTCTAATACTTTCCTTTCCAGCGGAGCTTCCTGTGAGCGGTGTAGTATAGTGACTTTCATTCTAGGTGGATCGTCGTACGTATGGTGCGATGGCGCGAGAAGCTACTATTGGGATATGAGGTAGGGTTACATAGCGCTCGCATGTGTTCGTCCGATCGCTTGTGGAGAGGTCGTGACGTCTCTCATTGGAAAGTATAAATAAGAAATTACATGAAATTCCATCCCAAGATAGAAACGAGAGTAATTTGTTTTGGGATAAAGGAAAGCTCAACCTCCTTTCTACGTTCGCACGCATTCGTGCCAACAGTTACAAGCCTTGGTGCAGGCAAGCTCTCCTGTTATTTGCATCCCTGCATGAGTTAGTAAAAATCAGTAAAATCATGTAAATTCACGCAGATGGACCCGGACTAGACCCCTTTTCTCGTCCTGATTTTGTATAAAGGATAAAGTTCTCTTCATTTTTTCAACAGTATCATCGCCTTGCTGTACCTGGTCGATACCCAGTTGCATGGATGACACGTGTGTATCTTGAGGGAAAAAGGGATACAGCCCGACGACTCTGATTGGTGCATTCGAGCCGCCCCCCATGCCTAGCTGTTTGACTCGGCGCTAAACAAAAATAGACCAAAGATAGAACAAAAATGGAGAAACTGACGCCGTTCGAGTGGGGGGACGTTCGAGTGCAAACAGGTGGGTGTGACAGGCGGCCCGAATGCGCCAATCAAAGTTTCCTGATCACACCCTTTTTCTCCCACCCCATCGATGACAAGCCTGTATACTGTAAGTAAGTTTAGAAAAAATAAACAAAGAAACTGTATTGATTAACGGTGGGCAAGGAGTATTTGACTATACATGCAGTTCTTTACCAGTAAACCCAAGGTGAAAGCGAATGATTATTTTTGTTACCCTTAACAAATAATACGTGGCAAACCCAAGGGTGACCGCTTTTGCATGTTCGCACATTGTCCGAGGTATCTTGCTTATCTTGCTTCACTTCCATGATTTTATCAATATTCACGTATCCAATAAAAGGAGTTCATTGTTTAAAAAGATTAGAAAATGTCCAAAGAATCGATGAGAACAGTGAGGAGATGGTGCTGTTCACGCATTGAGAAGAATACAATACCCACTGAATAGCACAAATTTCAACTCCAACAACGATACGGGAATGCCAAAAGGGAGAAGGAGCAGAAGTTAATACTAGAAATTAATTTTTCCTGGAGGAATCGACCAATAGTTATGGAAATATCCAGATATCTATGTATGTTCACAAAGAATACAAAGGTGTTTATGCTCAGGAGTGACTATTCTTTCACTCCCTCACATAGATAGTGCATAGATAGAATATCTTTACGGAGAGTGATGAAGATTGTTCATGAAAACCACGGGGAATATTTTCTGGTATAAACGCATTGGAAGCGTGAATGTGAATATGTCAGAAAAGAATAGGCGCGACCACCGTATGCGGTCAGGTTCGAGAAAATCGGAGTTCTTAAGCATCTGTACGCGATTCGAATGCCGCTATCATAATTGTAGTCGAGAATAAACACAGGAGAAAGCTCATAAACTTGCAGTACCATGCCTAGCATCGACGTTCACAGGACACTAGGAATTTCAGGGATGATTAGTATAAAACCCTAGAGATACGCGTTCTTAGAGAAGTGGAGAAAGGCAGGTTCAAGACCACCGCCGTCTCGGCATACCACGATCACTCAACAGTGGGAAACTAACCTACTAACATTTCATTTCATTCGTTAAATGAAATTTTATGGGGCTATAATGTGACCCTTTGAGAAAATTACGTACATAAAAATACAAGTTAACGACGAATGATAAAAAAATAACAGTAACTGAGCTATGGTCACTGAACAGCCTTGAAAACAAACTCATTTGGAAGGATGTAAAAAAAAAACAACGCATGCTGTGCGATTTCCGTTATTCAGGTGCTCAGAACTACAAGGACAAGTTGTCAGCCCAACTTTGCCTAGAACAACTTGCAGACAACCTTTCTATCTGAAAACTTGTCGACAAGTTTGATGTCAACATGTCTTCAGACAAAGGTTGTCAGCAACTTTTCTCCTAGCAGCTTTCTGACAAGGAAGATGCGAGACAAGTTGTCGATGGGTTTCTCGCAAGAAGAACTTGCCAGCAAGCTTTTTGATCTAAAAATTGTCGGCAAGTTGTTGACAATATTTCGACTCAACAACTTGTCGATAAGATAGAGTCAAAGCAAGTTGCACGCTAGTTCATATACCCGAGTGATTTACAGTACATACAACCACTGAGGGCACCAATGCATTATCGTACTAAGATTTCGGTGGTTAAAGCCAGGAGCAAATTTTGGGCAAGCTCCAACGAATAACAAGCAGCCAGCAAGAACAGGTTGGTGCAAATTGTCGGCAAATTCATACGGCTTTCAAGTTGTCAGACAGAAAAGCAAAAACAAATTCCCAATAAGCTTTGCAACCGAAAGCTTGCCGGCAAGAAAGGGTAAAAGCAAGTTGTCAACAAGAGTTGGACCAGACAATTTGTCAGCAAGCTAAGGCGAAAGCAGGTTGTCAACAAGCTTCAAGGCGGGCAAGTTTCAGATGCGATTAGAAACTTGCTAGCCGCATGCCTGTCAGAAAGTTGTCCTAGGAGCCTTGAGTGGTCCTGGTGCATATCTCATGACACATGCCGGGTGAATAAAATTTTCGCTGCTCCGAAAAAGTACAGCAAGACTAGCACGTGGGAGCCAATGACAGAAATTCGAGTCAGCGAACTGACCGCAGCGTCACCACCAGCTGTACGCACTTAAATACGCAGCCGTACGCAGTTCGCAGTACGCGGTTTACGATTCTTAGTGGGCGTGGAGGGACACCATTGAAACACGACCTTCTGAGGTTCAAAGCAGTCGAGAGGCNNAGAAGCTCTCTTCCATACTGACCAAATACGAAATTGTTATCAAATGAGGCTTCGAGACAGCACCATCATACAATCTTTTTCACTGTTAAAGCTTCATTTACCCTAAAGTTGCTATACTTTGAGGTCTGTCGGTATTTTCCAAATCCTGGTGGTGTCTGTAATTTTCGACACACCTTTTTTGGTGTAACAAATTAATGAATAAATATGTAAATGAGTTTCCATCTGTAAATGAAAGATAATTTGTTTGTATGTCTGTATACTTGTACGTTTATAGATAAGTTTGTATTTTCCGAATAGAAATTTCGGAGAGTTAACCGATCCAGACCAAATTTTTTAGGCGGGCCTCTCGGGGAACATGAAGGTTATAGGTTACCCTTCACACGAAACTTTAAATGGAAAAGTGAATTATATCGATTTTATAGATTTTTCACATGTTTTGCGCAAGGATCAGTGAGGACATGTTACTGATTTATCGATTTCGTTGATTTCTCGGCTTTTTTCCCAATGGTCGACTGCATGGAAAAATCGATATATTGATTTTTCGCCTTTGCACAGGGACGGGTAAGGACACGTTTACTGGGTACTTGATCATGCTGAACACAAATATGGAAAGCCCTTTCCATGAATTTCTACCCAAGTAACCTTACCTTCCGCTTACGAGTCAGTGAAAAAGGGTCACTAGGGTCCTTACCATGCGAGTAACTAGAGGAATGAGCATTTTGAGTGAATTTATTGGCAGTAGCAGTTGTCCTCATCAATGTGAAATCGTGAGGGATAGCGAAACTCTCGAGAGAATCCGGAAATGCAGTCTAGTTTTCCACCTTTCCATCGAACTTCAACCTTACAGTAATAAAATTGTCATTATTCGTCTTCTTGCATAAGTAGTCCAGCTATAGATCCCCGTAAAAAGGTTTGCTCGGGAAAAACTACATATTTCTAGGCGACAAAATGAAAATTCCAGGGAAAAATCCGAAGGAGGCCGTGGCCCAAAAACCCACGGTCCCCTATCATTGCACTCCCCAATGATTAATTAGAAAAGTCCTCACCAAGACTCATCGAACGGAAAGCCATGATTTTGGTAAGCAGGTGTGTTGGAATCCCAGTACGAGCGGAAATGGCCACAATCCACAATGGCCGGTGGGGTGGGGCGAATTCAGTTCCTCAAAAGTGGGTGGGCCCTGTTGTTTTTGTGGATGAATTGCCTGCCGCAAGGCTGGCCGCCAACGGGATGAGGCCAAAAATCGGCTTCGGATTGGGAATGCATAAAATCGCCAGCAAAACTCGAAATGTGTTTTCGCACGGCAGGATTTTGCTGAGCTGGATTCGGGAGCAGACGGGCTTGAAATGAGCTGATCTTTGAATTTTTTTGATGGGAAAATGCACAAGGAAATGGAAATAGCGAGGATAAAATTGAGTGGAAATGTGAATTTTTCGAGGATCTACGCCCACGCAGCCAAAATCTAAAAAAGGGGACAAAGAATTCTGGGATGTATAGCCAATATGGAAGAAGATGATGATCATGGTTACCAAGAATACAGGTAATCGGCATGCCATGACGGCAACCGCGTTTGCTCCTTCACCTGGGAGGATCGATCCTAACAGATTCTGACAGATCCTTGAGGTTTTAGAAAGCAGTTGCTTCACAAGTTATAGTAGAAAGGAATGCAGTGGCTGGAAAACTCCCAAAGAAACAATGGAACGTCGGCCATGGAAGACCAGGAAAAGCAGGAATTTAAAATGAGCCGCTCCCTGACACCTTATGGCAGACAAGCCTTGAACAAAAAAAAACTCGTAAAAGAGTCCGCCAAGGATGGCTTTTTCCATGGAAATTTCCAAAAAAAAATCCTGGGTCGATACCATGGACCCAACCAGGAAGTATGAGTTGCTCAAAAGAAGTCCAGTGACCAGCGATCGAGCCAACCAATTGTTATGCTCGGGTCTCTGATGATTGTCCTTACTCGTGTGAATTCCATGGTGAATATGACACTAGCTTCTGGATTAATTTCCTTAAAGGCAGGCTAATAAAGAACATCTCATTCTTTTCGGTTAGTTGCACGCAATTTTAATTAACCAGGAGGGTATTTTTGTCCAGAATGGCTTTTTTTCAACAAAATGCTCACGCGAGGATATTCTCCTATCTAATCGGCAACTATTTCAGGACACCGTGGATGGGGAGTAGAGTTCTGACTAGAAAGAATGACAATTGAATAATTATTCGAATATTCGAATGTATCTAATCCAATTTGTGTTAACATACATAAAGTAATGTATGGGATGAAATGTGAAGTAAATAATAGTTAAAATACATAAGATAAGTTAAATAAGATAGTAAAATCGTAATGTAAAAATTGAATAAGTTAAATAAATGTAAAATTAAATAATGCACGACTTTGCAAATCCACCGAGGGCATACACCAGGACATACATCAAATGAGAGCAAAGCAATGATCCGAATATTCGGGTTTACGCTCGAATATTCGAATGATTGTTCGGCTATTGTTCGATTCGGTCAAAACTTCTGAGACGTCAGTGGTAGGGTTGGTCGCGGCTTGTCCATTTAACCCAAATCTGGGTTAAAAAATGCGATTCTATTGTATATACTGTACAAAAACGCTAATAGTAACATTAATCAAGAAATTCTAAGCAAAATAAAGGAGCGCAGCTGGGAAACATCTTCCGAGAAATTTCTGGAAATCCCAGTCCACAAAAGAAAGGAAAATTCCACCTAGAAAAATCACTATCACCAGCAGATGGATGTAAAGGCAAAGTAGCATTCAAGCAAAGCCTACGTACATGTATGTATGCATGGATTAGCAGTGCATTAGAAGCCCCACGTCTTTATTTCCAGGCTTCCCACAGCTCGTCAAACTCTACCCAGGTCAAAGAACGACATCCACAGACACGTCAATCACTGCTCTATCAGATTTCTGCTGGTCAAGCGCCAAATTTCGGGAGGCCAGCCGAAATGGCCGTTGAAATGCTGTGACGTCGCCGCTGGAAGCCGCTTGAAAAATGGAGTGGACACTTTTTCCGCAGGAAATGCTAGAGAAGCCAGCTGTGGATGATTTCCGAAGCCCTGGAAGGCTTAGGCTCTTATGAGGATTAGAGGAAAAGAATGAGGAGCTCAGTTTACTGTGCCAACTTTCACCAAGTCATTCGTTCCGATGCGTGCGCCGCGCGGAAAGGCATTTAGGAAGTTCGCCCCTCTAAACGAGCCGTTTTATGGATGCGCAGGGAGTTGCGCGCGGCGGATGTTGGGAATCCTTGATCTCGTGGATTTAGTCTTGGTTAGTCGTGGATGGATTGTGAAGCTGTTTTCGGACGTTACTTGAGATAGAAAGAGTTTATTGTTCAATATGTTATTTTCTAGCTCAATATAGTACATATTTTCCAGGAATGAGCGTCAAAACAATCCTTGGCGCCAACCCATAAAAATAGCGCAGCCGAAAACAGGTAAAAATTCCAGAACGAAGCCAAGCTAAGCCAAAATGACTCAGAAAAAAACCAATAACAAGGGTATGTAAACCGTTTTTGCATTTAACCCAGCCAGTTCCATGAACGAGGTTCTAGAGCTCCTCTGGGCACGCTAACCAGAGTATACAGGGATGAATGCCTGGAGCAAACATAACCGAGATACATATTGGTTCTGAACAAACTCACCAAAAAATTCACCCAGTAACTTGCCCTATGATATGGGTGAATCAACCCAGGGAGTTGTATAGGACCATGTAGGACAAGCTGTAAAGATAAGGAGGTGAAGATAAGGGAAAGAGAGGAGAAGAAAAAGAGAAATAACTGCCCAATGAAGGCTCGAACTTAAGTTTATTGGCCTAAAAACGCTCAAAAGCAATCTATTTTCTGATGTCATACATTTCACCAGCAGAGTATGCATTAAATAGAAAATTTTCTGAGGATCTACACCCATTTCCACAGATTTTTATCCGCTCTGATATCCAGTATGTGTAACTCATCCAACATCAAAGGATTAATTCTTGTTGGATAGCCAGGAGGAAATCCACTGGATAAAGGTACGTAACCTGCGTTGAAACGAGTGAATTCGCATACTTGCAGATAGGTTTTTATTGAATAGCAGATTCTCTGAAGCACATCAACATGTCCGCCAGGTCGTGTTTACCTAACTGGATAAAATATTGTGGATATGAGTCTTGAGCTCGTATCCAATATACTTTATCCAGTAGGATAAACACTTTCTAGTGGATATGTTACAGTGGATACGAGAATCTGCTATCCAATAAAAACATATCCGTGGATATGCAAATCCACTCGTTTCTCTGCAGGTTATCTTTATCCGGTCGATTTCCACATGATAACGATCCATGATCCACTCATTCTTTAATTTTTTTACCGCGCTTGCGCCAAGAAACAAACATGCGGACGGATGAGTTATACTGGATAGCAAAGTGGGTAAAAACGAATGAGTCTGGATACATATGTACATGCTATGTCTTCCCTCCCATGGTCAAATATATAGGATACGGCTTCAGGACTACTGTACATATTTGCTAATAGGTGAACTTACTAATTCTAGGCCTATTTTGTACTGGTTTTCATCAGTAAGCAACTCTCTTTGTTTTGAGTAGAGCCCATCTTCTCCGTTCATGAAACCTGGGCATCGTCACTGTGATTGTATATGACGTTTCCTCTGTGCCGTACAGGTTACTATAAAGAGACGTCTTCATTTCAGCCTTACTACCTTGCCTTGAACCACTTTCAGGCCTCTGAAGACGATGTTTAATCGTAAGGTGTGGCCGAAATAAAGAGATGCCCCTTCAATAAGCTGTGCGGCACAGAAGAAACGTCATATACAATCTCTTCGTTTTTTTTCGGTAAAATATTGCAGCATCTCTGCATCATGATCATTTTCTCCAGAAATACAATGCTAAGACCTCGATATAATTCCCAAAACGTGCTTTGTCCCCTGTTATCCGAGGAAAATTAGGGTGTTTACAGCCTCAGTTGAAGTATAGCCCGAAGAAAAAAGCAAACTCCTATGCAATTCGTTCTCAATTGTCACGAAACCACGGGAAAAAGCGAACGAGTGCGTGCGGATAGGTCATTAGTAGGATGGTTTTTAGAGGTGTCAACGCTTCTACAGCGTCGTTTCTGGATGGGATGACTAGCTTATTAGACTATCAAATTTTCAGTTTTTGCTAAATGTGCTGCTGTACAGATAATTGGACATTTTGTCACGATATTTGAGTGCTTAGAGTCACAGCACGCTCTAGCACAGTGCTGTTATAGTCCCCCTTACCAGCGGCAAGATTAGGAGAGGATTTACTCGATTATTTGATTATTTGATCATTAATTAATTAATTAATTTATTTATTTAATAAACTATGAAGTCAAGCTATGAACAGTCGTCAATAACACCCTTGAGATAAAATATAGGGAGAAGAAGAGAGTAGATAACAGTACTAGGAAATCTAATAACCATATGTACCATAACATGGCAAAGGCCAAAAACCAAAAAAAAAAGAAAATAAGAGAAGGAAAGTAGACGGGAAATCTGGGATGATCCGCCTTTTTATTCCATATTGACATGTTATTTGTTTATTTAATTATTTATTTATTTGCGCAGATTTTCCTTGTTTGGTATCATATTGAAATTGATGAAATTCACATTTCTGCTTCATGTATGCATGTTATCTATTTATTTATTTATTTATTTATTCACTCATTTATTTATTTGTGCAGGTCCTCCTGCTTGGAATCCCATCGAAATTGATGATATTCACATTCCTATTTCATGTTTACATGTTTTCTATTTATGTGTTATTTTATTTGATTATTTGCTTATCTATTTATTTATTTATTTATTTATTTATTTATTTATCTACTTATTTATTTATTTGAGCGGGTCCTCCTTGCTTGGAATTCCATGGAAATTTATGAAATTCATATGTCTATTTCATATTCGAATTATTCGCATGTTCTTTATTTATTTATTTATTTATTTACTTATTTATTTATTTATTTATTTATTTATTTATTTATTTGTGCAGGTCTTCCTTGTTTGTAACAAATAAATGTCCAATATTAACCCTTCCCAAACCTTCCATGTGTTTTGCGCTGAGAAACAGGGGAACGTACCCAAGCTCGAGGATTCCTGTATCCCTCTGGGTCATTCCATTACCTAAATCCATCTGTACTGGTTGTCCCCATGTATAATCCAGTATAATCCAGACAACGCACGCCACCCTCGCATCGTGCTAGCCACTATGCAAATTTCACTCTATCCCGAGCCGTATAATGAGATCCCCGTCTGCGAAACGACGCCGACCCCGTGGCGTAGAGTTGGTCCGCGTCCCCGTGGACCTAATGAGTTCTGCTTTATCCTTATTGCTGGTTTGAGGCGTCGGATCATTGACCAGAATTTAACGCATGATTTCGCATGAATGCTTTATTTGAGAACAAAATTGTTGTTTAAAACATAAACTGCTCATGAAGGGAAGGAGCAGAAAATGCACGTAGGTATTACATATTGTCCATGGGTACAGGAGAATTGGGCTACACTAATTCAGGACAACTGCCACAAAAAACTCTTGAGTGGTTCCAGGAAAGCTAACTATCATCTCGATCCCTTCTCCTTTAATGGTTCAGTGCAATGTTTCCTGCACATAAATAAATAAATTTCAGAAATTTCATGGAAATACCTGAGTTTTTCTTTTTTGCCTTGTTGATTGGTTTAGATAGTTCTGCAATTTTTCAGTATTCTGCTTTGTTTTTGTCTCAACATGAGAGCACCATGAGTGCATTGAATAAATAAATAAATAAATAAATAAAATAGATGGATGAGTAAACAATAAATAATTCCCAGGGACAAGAAAGGACAAAGAAGTCGCCACAGTCGCCATATGAGGAAAAGAGAGGTTTGCAGCTAGCTAGATAGGTCCGTGTTCAAAGTTGCAGGCGTTTCGGCACAGTTGTTTCCTATCTGGATTCTGGGTTACAAATAATTAAGCCAATAAACAAACAAATGAATAAATATGTATAAATAGTTGGGAGGTGACCAGTTTTAGGTTAGGAATGATAAAGAATAGCAGGATCAAGGAGAAGAAGATACGATTAGAAGGTTATAAACACCTCACATCAAGTAGTAACAAACATTCTAACCCTCTGCCGTGTCCTGACATACTAACTTAAATAAGTGAATAGAAAAATTTCAAAGGGTTTCAAAATCATAGCCCCGTAAGCTGAAAAGAAGAAGATAGAAGTTAACGCGCTGGTTTACGGATCCAAAATAGCAGGTAATTGGTCTAGTTGTTTCGTGTGCATCATGTAGTAAATAGGTAAATAAGTGAACAAATGAATAAATTAACGTCCTAAGTCTTCTGCTAAGCGTAAATGAGCATATTGGAAAAGAACGAATGTTCTAACAGGCATCTACAAGGAAATTTCCTCTATTTCATCTTCCAGAATTCCAGACAAAACATAAGAGGATCGCTGTGAGCCGAACAAGCGGCACTTCCTCTTCTTACAGTAATTTAGAAGACCAGCTAAAGCTAATAGGGGAACACTGTACGTGGTACCATATGAGGGGAGAACATATATGTATGTAGTACCATATGAAGTCATGTTCTCTTTGTCATAAAGAAATCATACAAATTGATCGGTTCCCAATCGTTTGGAAGCGATAGCTTGGTTACGAAAACTTGGTAACTGTTCCTTTACCCATTCTATGGTCAATCGGTGTAGTGAAGAAGACAGTGTTTTGATGAAATCAAACAAATAAATTATTCGTTCGGGAAAATAAAGGATGGCCATTCACTGCAAGCCGAAAAGGAAGAATTATGTCAGGAGGAGCTGGAAATTGGTATGGTGTCTGTTTTGAGTAGTTTCTGAAGTAGATATAAGTGAAAATGGCTTAGTATACTTCTGTCCCTGAGGTCTGAAGAAGGCATTATTTGCCGAAAGCTCGCCGAAAATAAAAGAATATCAGATAAGAGCCCAAACAAATTCAAAAAGAAAAAGATAAGTGAAAATCCCAACAGTTATGGTGATAAGTTAAAGTATGTAGTTGATTATATGAGAATTATTTTAAAAAGACCCATGTGACAAACATTACTGTAAAATACACAAAAATTAGGGTAGTCGCAGTAAAAGTTTGAATCAAACAAAATTATCTAGACTGGACATCTATTAAATTCTTTCTCAAGGAGATACCAACAGATCTCTCCCTCCCACAGCCCTCTTTCCCCACGGATCCCTTTGCATCTCCCCAAACCAATAATAAGCCGTGCATTTGCGATTCGTGGCCGCTTCGTGGAATAATATCTCATCTGCCCCGATGAGAAGTTCCTCCGTGATGGTCGGCAATTGTTTTTCATTGCTCCAGACGAAGCCTTATTAACTTGTGGCTCAGTCGACAGCAAGAAGAAAATATGATCTCTCGTTGTGCTCATTCGAAGCGATGAGCTCAGGAACTATGTGAGCCAGAGATCCTCGATTTCTAAAGTAACTCTGGAGCCTCTTAGGATTTAAGGAGTATCCAGATTCTAGAGGACTATTTGAGTTTGACCCAGCAACGATTTTCCAGGAAAATTAGCCAGTTAGAACATCCCTTCGCTCGCTATCCATCCAAACCGCTGCTGATTAACACGTCTGCCTAATGAAAATTCCGTATTTAGATACATCCAGGTGTATGTTTACATGTATCGTCTAGCAATTACTGACAAAAACAATGATTACTCATTTGAAGAGAGCTTTTCAGATACAAATCAGTGCTTTCACCCTTATGACCAATATCCACCAGTCATCTTCCCTAGGGGTTCAATTAAATTTAGAAAGGTTCGAACTGCAATTATAGAGTTCTGAATTCAAAGTAATGCACTTATTTGTGTGACTAACCTTTCATCAACCTCAACTAATTACACAACTAATCTTAGGTGGGCCTTAAGCTGGATTGTCTGCCGTGGAGAATACCTAACCCAGCTTTTAGCCCATCAGGCACTTTCAACGGGTTACCCGAGGCACCCTACGCGGCCTTCCCGGTATAAAGTATGGCCTGGAAGATCTCTTTCTGCGGTTTGGCCGGTAATGAGGGAGCTTCATTCAAGGTATAAGCCGTGACCTGCCCGGTGCCCGGGATGACAGGCCGGGGACTGACCAGTACCTGATAAGAAAGGGCCGGAACCTGTCCCGTACCTGATAAAAAAAAAAGCTGGCGCCTGCCCTGTATGTACCGCGGAGTTGCTGACGGTCCACGCGGTGGAGTAAATAAATAAATAAATAAATAAATAAATAAATATTCTCTTGGAACTTCTAACGCAAGCATAAATGTTTGACCCCTAGCTCGCCCTATAAATGTAGGAATCTACCATGCTGGAGAACATATCCATCGGCAATTATATTTTTCTCTCCTTCTATCCCCTCCACTTCTTTCCTTAACTATTTCCTCGAACATTTCCCCGAATATTTCCCTGGATACCCCACCATTTTGGTTACCTACGTGATTTTGCAACACTCTCCACAGCTCAGCAGATGGAGTTTCTCAAAAATGCCACAGCTATGGTAGGTAATTGTTGTTGATCCAATGTGGGACATTCCATGAATTTTCCCAGTCATTAATTGTTTTCGGGTTGGTACTGAATCAATTGACTTCATGTGATTGTTTGTTTACCTATTTGTCATTGAGTTAGGGAACAAATGGGATCTTTTCCCTGGAAGGAAGTAGTAGTAGAAAGCGAAACTGAGCCGGAAATCCAGGAAAATGATTGGTGTAAACAGACCTCCAGGAAAAAAACAGAGGAAGTTGGGAAACTTCCCCACTGGAGTGGAAAAATTTAACAAAGGAAGCTGCTCTAGAAGAAGAGAAAATGTCTCCTCTCCTTCTTTGCTTTCGAAGCTGAGCTGCCATAGAAAAAATAAGAGAGAAAACAGGGAGAGAAACTCATTTCAATCTCTGTTTTCGGTGCGGATACCATGTCTACAAATAGCTATTAATATGAGGGAAAACTTTAATATTGAGATCCACAGCTAAGCAAACATTGGATTCTGGATGAGGCTAGGCACCTGCAGTTACGAGAGAGGAGTGGGCGAACGAAAGAGTACAGAAAAAAAACAAAGAGAAATAAAAACTTGATGATTGTGATGAAAATAATGGTTATGATGACGTGATGGTTGTGATTACAAAAACTATATAAAAGAAGCGCAAGTACCGAGTGGAGACTAAAGATGGAAAGGATGGGTAGGAAAGAGAGGAAAAGAAAGGTTGGAAAAGGAGGAAAACAGGACCGTCAAGGGCCCCAAGAAGTTGCTTTGCTAGGAAATTACAAGGAAATTAAAGGACTCCGCTGCTCACCATGAAAAAAAAACATTAATCAAATACCAACAGAAGAATAGTAAACAACCTTGCTTACAGTACGCTTTGCGAGCAACGGTAAGGTTACGGTATTTTGTTTGGCCGGAGGAATTCTGGGCAACCTACGTCACCCTTTTTTGAGAAACGAATTCATCAAAAATTCACGTGATTTTCGCTCCATTTTCAAGTCAACAGAAGACATTTCCATAGGAAATGTGCTAATTTTAAAACTGATTTTCTTCTTTTACTAAAAATTGCTTCAAGCAGTTGAATTCTAAACGAAGGAATGATGTTCTTATGGGAATAACATCATAATGTAGCAGCAGAGTACGAAAATCAGTGAAGTTCGTAAGAGCTTTTTCACTATTGTTGCTGAACTGGGAGGAGGTGTGAAAAAGTATAAACGTCATGAGTGCATCGGAGTCGCTAGAGTCTAGGGAAAAAACCAGCATTAAAAGTAAGAGGGCTGAATAGTCGAGGCTACTCCAACGCCTCTCCCTTAGTAAGTAAAATTTGCTGTCTTTTTCCTGGAAGTTTCATCCAAAAGGCCACTCATCTCTTATCAGAGAGCCAAACTCGTCACTGACACCTCCCTCCAAGCTCTCTCCGGCCCTCGCATCCAGCATCCAGGCTCATTTGTCGAGTCAAATGAATAAGGAGGTGGAAGAGCGTGTTTTCTCAAAACAACCTATTAATCTGTCAGTCAGTAGTGGCCAGTTCACCTTTCCAGCGTATTTAATGAGTTCTAGAAGGATGAATGAAAGAATGAATGAATGAATGAATGAATGAATGAATATGGTGAATGAATGAATGGATGAATGAATGAATGAATGAATGAATGAATGAATGAATGAATGAACGAATGAATGGTTAATGAATGAATGAAAGAATGAATGAATGAATGAATGAATGAATGAATATGGTGAATGAATGAATGGATGAATGAATGAATGAATGAATGAATGAATGAATGAATGAATGAACGAATGAATGGTTGAATGAATGAATGTGAATGAATGAATGAAAATGAATGAATGAATGAATGAATGAATGAATGAATGAATGAAAGGAATGGATGAATGAATGAATGAATGAATGAATGAATGAATGAATGAATGAATGAATGAATGAATGAATGATATGAATGAATGAATGTGAATGAATGAATGAAAATGAATGAATGAATGAATGAATGAATGAATGAATGAATGAAGAATGAATGAATGAATGAATGAATGAATGAATGAATGAATGAATGAATGAATGAATGAATGAATGAATGAATGGGTTGAATGAATGAATGAATGAATGAATGAATGAATGAATGAATGAATGAATGAATGAATGAATGAATGGGAATGAATGAATGAATGAATGAATGAATGAATGAATGAATGAATGAATGAATGAATGAATGAATGAATGAATGACTGAATGAATGAATGAACCCTATTCTCATTCACCCCGTGAAAACTGCCAGATTTTTCGTTTCGTTTAATTTTTAGGGATTTTTCAGGTCCGATTCAAAAGTACCACAGTAATAACTGCAATTTTCAGTAACTGTAGTTCTGTAGTTGTGCAAATTTTATTTATTTTTAATGTTAATAGATACATTAATTAGTTAAGTTATTCCTGAGTATGGTGGTGAGTACTGATAAGGAATCGCGAACCGGGACGCGGTCGTTTTCAATCAATATTGAGCATTTTTGACAGTGAAAATCCGCACCGTTCGCCTTCAATCTGTGAACTCACTCTCACCCTTCTGAACGCCCTATAAATTTCATTTCATTTTTTCACTTCATCGGTGCTCCTTCGAGAAACTCTGCCCTCCATTAGTGAGCCCTTGGTAATTCAGCCATTGCCCTTGTCCCAACCTCCCGACGGAACAACAACTTTCTCCAGTTCTATTAATACGTGATCATGACATGAGGCTCAATTTGTCAGCAAAGGCCAACATTTTCCTCGAGGAACCTTTAATAGCAGTACGTGCAAGTGCATTCGTATATTGGGGTTGGGTTAAGCACCACTAGGGAAGAATAGTTTATGCCATGAGGTTTCCTCGGTGGGTATAGGGATCCAGCGACTGGATGTATCATTGGGGTTACCCATGGTACACGCTCAATGTACCCAGACATACTTTTACCTGGTACTCAACAACATGTTTTCCACACATACAAGGTGACCCAAAAGTCTTTGCCCGGCCATATAACGTTTTCGCACCACTTGAACTAAGACCAAAGACTTTTGGGTCACCCTGTAATGTCCATACCCATCTGCTACCCTTGCATATGGAATTACCCAGGGCTAATCTGTTGACGCCTATGTTAACTATGGGTAAATTTGTGCAGTGTTAGCACGTTTACCTTGGGTAACCTCAATGGTGCGTCCGAGCCCCAGGAATCATGAGGACCGCCGAATGGTTCCGTCTCTTTTTTTCACGCAAGAATTCCTAGTTTCATACCTGCCAACAAACTTTTGGTTCCAAGGGAAGAAATAACCAGCCATGCAACTAACCCAAATCTTACTTACCCCTATTTTTCCTTATAGTGGTCGATCTACTTAAGAATTGCTCTACTTCAGGACCCAGTCTTTATTTTCCATGCCCTGGAGGTGTTTCTAGAGCTCGGCGTACCTTCTCCGGTGTAACAAATAAATAAATAAATCAGGGCCATCTTGCATCATTGAGATTACCCAGGGTTAACGTCTGTCCGATTAATGTATAGAACTGATAGGTGCTATCACGTTTACCCTGGGTAATCTCAATGATACCTTCTGACCCAGGAAATAAATGCACTTCCTGAACTTACTCACGAATTCCTCTCGAGTATCTCTAGCACATACACAGGAATCAGGAGGATAGCGTGATGCTACAGCTATCCTCATGATCCCAGAGCGTAGTGCACATTTAATTAATATTAATAGAGGATGTTCACGCACGCGGAAGTGAATCCACGTTTCATCTAGTTAGTGATGGCAAGCGATGTCCATGGATTTCTGGCATAATAGTCTTACTTTAACCGGCCATAAATAAACTGCCGCTAAGAGCGCTGGAAATTGATTTACTCCTAAAAAATTAGGTAATTTCATTTTCCTTCCCTGCTCGAAGCCAAAAGTCCAATTTATGCACAGGGTGTACTTTCATCTTTCATCTGAGCGCCTCTCACAGTGAATATTCCTCCGGGTTTTTATCCACAAAGAGTATATTGCTGAATATAGCGAATCCTGGGAAGCAGTAGATTCTCTTTTACAATTTAAAGTATCTGCTCGTTTTATTACTACAGAAAAGAGCTGAAATGTACTTGCACTAGGAGATTTTTGGCTACACAAAGTATTTCCTATAGTACACCAAAATAAAAGTACCGTACTACAATTGCGTGTCTGCGAAACTTCTTAGATACATAAAATCTCATAAAAATAGGATCGTAACAAATGTAAAACAGTACATATCTCTAGGCAGTGGGTCGAATTCCCTAAACTATTTCCCAAAATATATGATCTTTTATTTGATTTTTTTGATGATTTTCATTTGATCACTTAAGTATACATAGCATATTTTATGCCACTCTGGCCGTTTTTTTAACTGATCTAAATTTATTCTTTTTTTCATTTTTTTCGATGATTTCCAGAAGTTAAAATTTTATGGAGTATCAATTCGATTTAGAACCTACTTTTCGATAATTTTATTTCTGTAATAGAAGCATTTAAATAGTAGGATAGAAAATGCGGAGAGAAAGAGAGGCAGAGCGATAAAGAAAGAGAGAATGGATATGATAGAGAGACGCTCACTTGGTTTTGTTTTTGGCAGAGTGAGGATAGGTCACTCAGTTTTGTCCTGTTCTTGTCTCCTTTCTCATTTTTTTTTGCATTTTTTTTAGTTTTTATTTACATCGCGGGTACAGTGCAGCATATCCTTTCAATTTCCTTCCTATTTCTGAATTTACTTGTATATTTTATTCCAGACGGCGTATTACTGCACTTCTCGATAAGTTTTCGTAGCTTTTTTTCAAATTATTAGTAGAAATTTCTCGGAAAAATTCTTTACTAAACATGAAATCTCTGCTGGAATTGAATATTCTGCTAGAGTACAAGAAGAACACTTTTCCTTCAATTTTTTTTCTACTCGTTTCAATCTTTCATGGAAGGGTATGATATTAAAGTATGGTGTCAAGTAAAGGTTTAGTATTGAAACATAGTATTATATTACAGTGTTATTTCACAGTATGATTACACAGTATTATATATAGGAAGATAGCGTTCTCCATGACACAAAGAACGACCAGGAAAAAACTCTAGGCCTCCTCCACAGCAATGGAAACTTGATTATCCTTTCACATTCTGAGATAATCCAATCACAATGTCACTAGGAGGTCAACGAAAAGTCCACTGATATTTGGTATCCACGCTATGATTTCCAATATTTTAGGCAGAACGGAGGAATTGTCCTTGTGCGCTGGAAAACTGTCAAAAAATGAAACAATTATAGCTTAGAGCACTGGCGAGCTGCAACTTTGCAAAGCTCTCAAATGCATCCTGAAAAGAAACTCCAGCTCTGTCCTCAGCTTCTTTTCAGGATGCATTTGGCTTATTAGAAAGAGAGGCAAATGGAACCTTTTCCGAGGAGGGAAAAAGGAAAATGGAAAAAAAGAAAGTGCACTTAGTTGTTCACGAATTACTTTATGGATGACAGGGTGTTTGTGAAGCTACGATGACGAACGCTCATATTTCTTCGTGTTAGACGAGCATCATCGTCTAATGAGGCGGTTAGCGATTTCACGGGGGGAGGAAAAAGTGTTGTTGTTATAAAAATATCCGCGTTGGGATGGTTACCCGGGATAGATATAGAATTTGAGCTTCGATAAGGGAAAATCCAGGAAGTTTTCAGGATTTCCGGGAGTTTCTCGAATAGATGATGAGATGAGCGCTGGGAAATTCGCATAATTTCCTAGAATTTCTAGTAGTGCTTAATGGAGATTTTAACGGCGAATGCTTTTTCTGGAGTAAATCCTGAAATCCTCGGATTACCCTCTAGCGTACTCCGCTCCTTTTTTGGCCAGTTACTCTTTCACACATCGTTTTTCCCCAGTAGAAAATCCAACCAATGAGTGGAAAATGTACTTTTCTGGCCTTCTCATAAAAGAATCCACAACTTTCTGGATCCAATCATGCGCACGAAATCTCCTGTTATTCAAAAATTCGCCCTTTTCGCTAAGTAACCAGCTATTGTTTCCCTAAAAGGTCATTATACAACTCATTAGGCCTAAGAATGAATAACTAAGGCCATAAACTACCCCGTGGAGGTGACCACTAACGTCATAGTACAATTTCTATTTTTGCAACTCAGGATTACCTCGTGGATTCTCCGGGATTTATTAAAATTAGTAACCCTTCATAAGCTCCAGAAGATGCATATTCAATATGGTGGTGGTTTCTCACCGTGGCTTGAGTACTTGTTTCTTAATATAGTGGTGTAAACAGCTATTCAATGAGTAGCAGCTGGCTAGTAAACATTAGTACGCCTGCTCCGTATATCACGCTGGAAGGAAATCCACTAGCTCTGGCAAAAAAAAAACGGGGGGG
>JARK01001576.1:269570-295186 GCA_000688135.1 Ancylostoma ceylanicum
AAAAAAAAAAGGGGGGGGGGGGGTACTGTATGGATATCCAGACCACGTTAACACGTCATGATTGGCAGGCTTGTGATAATGATATATGGGGACAATAACTGGTATAGCATGTGATAAGCATGTAAAAAATCAATAATAGCACTGATTTAATAAATTAGATAAAATTATAAATTAAAAAACATAGGCATTGCTTGAAAATTCTGATAATTACATTGACGGCAGTAATAATTACTATTAACGTGTGTACAGTAGGCGTCGATGGCGTGAACCGTCTGCGGCCCCGAAAAGCACGCGCCGCGACCGCACCGCTCACGCTGGAATCGTCGCCGCAATGGCATATCTGAGTTTTCTTGATAGCTGTACATCATATTTCATGATAACTAATAAAAAAAACTAACTGACTATCAAGAAAACACCATAACTCGATGTCCCGGAGAGGATTCTCGCTCGAGCGGCGCGGTCGCGCCGCGTTCTGTTTGAGGCGGCAGACGGGTCACCGCCATTGACGCCCACTGTACATATGAATTTTAGGCGAAATAGAGACAAAAACAATAGCTGTAGATATTTAAACGTAAGGACTAGTTAAATACTAAAAATTTTAAGCATTACTTTTCTCTTTTCTTTCTTTTCCTTGAGAAAAAAAAACAGCAAAAACTATAAGTTCTTAGAATTTGTCCAGATACATAAGGACATAGTTTCCAAGTTGTTTACCGACCAAGAATTTTACCATTGTTTACAAGTTGTTTATTTACCAAAAATTTTACCAACACGCTGACAAACAAGCTGTATAATGCGAAGCATTACACTGAACCATTTCTTGAGAGTAATGCGAGTAGGGCTTCTTGGGAAATCCGTACAATTTCTGGATATCTTAACGGTAAACAAACTAGTCATATGTGTAGCAGACATGGGAACGTAGTAACCTAATTAATGAGAAAAATATGTAAAATTTTATGATAACGGATGGTAAAGAGTCTATTTATCCGAAGGATTCAGGTCTTATAACCATCTGAAATTTGTGGATCCTAAAGGTAGAGCAAATATGAACCTAAGGATCCAGAAGGAGGAAAAAACTCTCACTGGAGCCAAATCGTTGAAAATTTCGTTCCGCTGGAATTAAAATTCGTTAATCGTTAATTATTCGTTAAAATGATATTCTCGTTAGAACTCGTATATATCTAGTGATTTAGTGGTGTATTCCTACAGCAGGGCCTGGATTCATCATTGAGATTACCCTAGGTTAACGTATGGACGCCTTTGCTAATAGTGGGCGCGCTTATGTGGTGTTAATACGTTTACCCTGGGTAATCTGATTGATTCATGCGTCCCCTGAACTCTACAGTAAACCTTCTAGTCCACGAACCTCTCCAAGATTCCTCTTGGCAGTCAACACAAGCGCTTTCTTTGTAGTTTGCTCACTCAAAAGTAAACTAACTGCTTTAATTTACCTATGACGATCATTTGCGTATTTTCTGTGAGAGTACGAAAACAAGAAATCTCGAAAAATCAAATTGCACAAACAAAATCCATGGCCGATTCCCGAAATCCTGCCTTTTGGACGTGGGCCAAAATCAAGGGTTTGTAAACAACTCTGGGTTGGCTTACGCCCACCGCGATAAGCCGCTCAAATCCCAAGAATATACGTCATGTAGGGAGCTAATCCTGTATCTACCCCCACCTTGTTGAATTTATTATTCACTTATTTACTGGTTTACTTACTTGTTTACGAGATACATTCTGTCCATGCAAAATGCTAACCCTCAAAATGAAGGAAACGAAATAGAAAGAGGCTTTTGTGTGGATTCATTCATTTTTTTTTTCGGAAATTTCAACGAAAATTTCTATAACATTAGAAGTGCTAGAAAGGGGAAAGGCTAAATTTATCCAAAAGGGTAAATTTATCCATGTCCAGGGTACTTTATTTTATTACGAATAGGAGAATAGTTATTCTATTTTCAGGAGAGCATTCATGACCTGGAGCTCATTTTACGAAGAGACAAATTTTTCGAAATAGGCTGTGAAACCAAGGATGAGCGGGTGTGATGTCCAAAAATAGGAGGATAGAAAAGGGTAGGTAATAGAAGCCAATGGGGAGCTTGGGAACTGAGGCTTCAGGTCCAGAATCCAGAAAAATGAAGGAATCCAGGATGAAAAAGGAAGACAAAGATGTGTTAACTTTACCCTAGTTATAGCGGAATCGTTAAAAACCGGAAGGCAGAAATTTGGGTCATCCTGGATAAGCCATGGGCTATCAGGAGATTGGGTGATCCCGGGTAAGCTATGGGCTATCAGGAGTTCGGGTGATCCCGGGTAAGCTATGGGCTATCCGCAGATCCAGAGTGGACGAGTTTCTCGAGCAAAATATGACTTATCACGCTACCCTTAGCATTACCTGCCATCGCTGAGAAACAGGAGTCGTAAGGAGAATTATAGCCAACTCTGCTGAGACAACTCGTCCGCTCTAGAAGGGCGGTTAGATCACAGTCTTCCCGGAAATGTTCACAAATCTCGCCGAAATATTGCTTCACTTCCAGAAAAATTAGGATCCCACTCATCCTTGGTGCCATGTAGGCCTTCATGAACTAACAGATGTAAAAAAAATCCGTGGACTCACCGATTTCCCTGCTCGGCGTGCTCTCGTTGCTGTGGCCACCCGGATCGGCATGTTTCTGTAAACGAGTAGCTAGATCAGACTGATTCGAACGTTTCAGGAATCGCTTCGGAATGTGATTTTTCGGCGTCGGTAGCAGTCGCGGCCGCGTCGCGTTACACATCTCGACCGGAAATCGCTCACCACCCATCGTGGTGCACAGATCCGGCTGCGACAATCGCACCCGAACATTATGGCTATGCACCACTTTATTCAGACATGTCAAGCTCTTATTAGGTCTCAGTGGCCACTGGCGTCGCTCGAACGGTAGCAGCGACGAGGCGAAGGGCACACCAGACCCGGAGCTGAGTACGGGGGTCGAGATCGGGGTTTGCGGTAGGGACAGACGACGGCTCATGCTTCGAGCTCTGCTGCGAGTGTTCTGCGCGGGGGGCGGGGCGTCGACGCCGCCGCGAACGAGCCTTTGGCCGGGCTTCGAGTTAAAGCCTAATTAGTGGTTGTTCGCCACGACGGCCGTCCAGCACGAATCGAGGATTACGAGCGCTTTTCGACGTCACACTAAATCTGATTTCGAGGCACATTCGTGACCCTCAAAATTAGCACTTTTAGGCAATATTTCTGCAAGAAGAATGCCCTTTCAGACGTGAAAGGTCAGATTCGTGCAAAGCCTGCGGATGCACAGCTTTTCTGCAGGTTGGTAACAAACTGCTAGGCTTAATTTTCGTAGGAGAGCATTAATTGCGACTGCTCAACTGCCACTAACAACTTCAAACTATCACAAAGGAAATAATCACTCCAACTAGGCTGAAAAGGTCCGCAAGTCCGCAATTACACACCGCCACGCGATCATCAATCAGAGCTCGTAGCCCATTCCATAAAATAGCGTCTTTGTGTGAAGATTTCGATGAGCAAGGGTAAAAAACTAAACGAGAACTAGTCCCCAGCTACTTAATGAAGTAAGCAGAGATTTCTGTGGATGCATTCACTGGTGGTAGCATTGCCTGATCATCAAGCAAACTGTACCTTCTCACCATTTTTGTCAAATGAATCCAAGCCGATCATATTCTTAAAATTTTCTTGCAGCCTGAAAACATCAGCAAAATCCGGCCAGCAGTTCTCGCAGCGATTGGATTGCCCAATTTCAAGACAGCCAGGCATATTATCACCTAATATGACATCTTCGTCGACAAATTCGATTTCTTCATCGTTTTCGCCAGAATAATCCAAGCCGAGAATATCCTTGAATTTATTTTGCATCCTGGAAAGATCAACGGATCCCGGGGAACAGTTCTCGCAGCGATTGGATTGCTTAATTTCAGAGCATCCAGGGATTTTATCACTCATTTTAGGAATTTTTTTTAAAGATTTCAGACAGTCTGTACTTGTAATTCTTCCCGCTTCCTCCAAAAAGCATCAAAGACGCCAGGGACCAGTTCTCGCAGGGATTTTTATAACTTTATGGAATCAACTAGGTATTTTAAGAAAGCCAGGCATTTCTCACCTGATATACGATCTTTGCTGAAGATCTGAGCAGGAATTACGTACTTGTAATCCCCTTCCTTTACTCAAAGAAGTATCACTGAAGGTCGGGGACCAGTTGTCGCAACAGTTCTCATACTTCTTTGGGCAACTGGGTAGTTTGCTATACGATGCACTATGTTCACTAAAAAAGCGACCTTTGCTTTGTGACTTTTGCTAGGCCTGGACGCATCACTGAGATTACCCAGGGTCAACGTGTTGGCGCTCGTGCTAACGATGGGTAAGTTTGCGTGGTTTTAACACGTGCACCCTGGGTAATTTCAGTGATGCATACGGACCCAGGATATCTTGAGGTGTGAGTCAGAAGCTTTCTATCCTCAAAGAGAGAAACAAACCCGAGCACAAGTTGTACCAGTAATGGTTTCGCACACTTACAGCCGTCTACGGGCACTTACCACCCGCGCGCGTAGCGTCATGCCGTTGTGCCTTTTTGAACTTGAAAAAAAATGACCAAACACGGTTCAAAATGCGCTCTAACTCACCTTAGCTCCTTACTGGTTGTCTCAGATGAAAGATGAACCGTTGGTTATGCGAAAATTCCGGGAACAGTTGTTTTCTATTCACTGTCCTACCGAGGCCTGACGCGCGCGGGTGGTAAGTGTCCGATAATCATTTACAGCGCAGTAAGGAAGTTTGTCATTTAATCCGCCATCATTGTTGAAGGTCCCCAACAAGTGATGCCCATAGGTCATTCATTCCGCTGGAAAGACAGCAGAACGTGTCGGGGACCAGTTCTCGCAGTGCTGGCCATCCGTATTTTTAGATCAAAAGAGGAAGTTGCAACATAATTCCTAGCCATAGGGACATTTGCTCGTGTCTTTTTTCATTTTTCTTCGCCATTTCCTCTTCCTCTCTTTTCTTTGCTGAATTCCTCAGGAGTGCAAATCGTACCAATCGACTGCCGGAGCACAGTTGTTCAAAAGGCGTCGATAATTTTTCGCAACCCACCCGCCATAAAACGTTGTTTATCCGCAATTTTCCCGGCGTTATTTTAAATACACCGGAACTGCAGGCAATAGCGCTGTCAATAACATTTTCGAGGGTAATGCAGTTTTCATGCAAAAACAGCTTGACCTAGAGGCACTTTGACGAGGTCCTGAAGCGAAACTCCCACACTGAGATGACGTGAGTTTAACTCAATATTGACCCGGGAATTCTCTAGCTCAGATATGAGTTATTCCAGTTAGTTTAGTTATTCCAGTTCGCTTCCCAACGATAACATCATCAAAAATGTAGCGCATATCAGCAAACTGTGCAAGCTTCACCCCGGCAACATTCCCATTCCCAGGCCTGAGGCTATTTTTGCGCCGCCCGCTCTGCAATTGCAGACAACGTAGTCGAGTCGAAGATCATCGCCTCGACGCTGTTTCGTTGTTGAGCGTGTGTTGACAATAACGATGTTATGGGGCAGCTCGCTAATATTTCTCCTATTAATTCGTTCCGTAGCCTAATTGAACGTGCGTCGGTCGTGTTTTCGACGACGAACCACGAAGCGCTTCGTCACTGAGGGGTGGCTCAGCTGTCTGTCGACTCGCTGCCATTCATGTTTATTTGTGACTTACAGAGTGGCTAATTAGCAAAATGGAGGCAGGATTTTTCTGGAAGAGTTTTCTTACCGGGTGCAAATTTGTTGGAGAGAGGGTTTTATTACGATTATATAGGCAAGGAATCGCATGAAATTCTTGGATATTACTATTGCCGCACCCCCTAAAAAAGGTCAATCAACGAATTTTTGGCACCTGATAATCAATCATCAATAAACAAAATGGATAGCAGCGAGAAAGAATCCTATGATATCCCATAAGCACAATCCCTATGCCAAAATTCAAGGACAGTCGAACATGGAAATCGTTTGAAGATCAATAAATTCTTACGAATAATCGCCCCTCTCAAAATCTCGACTAAACCATTGAATTATAGTCTTGGAAGTCATGAGTGTTTCCGAGACAACTGTAGGATTCCCCCTCATGAGTCCAAAATGGACGAATTTGCCCGAGAGGTTGCTGCACTTCATAGCCCTTTCGTTGCTATAGCGTGACCCCAGGTAAGATCCACAGAATTTTTTGAGAAACTCTGCCACATCTGGATCCTGAAGATTAGCACCTTCCTGAGAATGTTCCCAAATGAAGACACAGAATTCCACGATATGAATCCCATTGGGATTTTCCCATTTTCGTTGGAGGTCAAACGTCAAAAGCAAAGATTACCTCTGGCTTTGTTCTTTTTAGAGAAGTGCGTATCACTTTTCGTCCTGGGACCATTCATATTTTATTTTTTTGCAGCTTATTCAGACAACCAGGAAAAATTCCTGCTTAAATCAGCTTATTCAGACAACCAGGAAAATTCTTGCTTAAATCAAAGAGGGCTTTCTTGAAGATTTTCTCCCCATCAAAGTGGTTACCAATTAAGTAAACCAAGAGCACCACGTCTTAGATGCCCGTATTCCAAGAATAATGGGAGACAAGCTTCCATACACCAGGCTTCCTCCTGGTCCTACGAAGTTTTTGTGGAATTGACTAGAAAGTTAGTACCAATACAGCAAACTTATTAGAAGCTGTACGAACTTGGAGCAGCAATAATCGCTAACGCTAGTGCCATTCATTGACTCATAATGTGGTTTGGAATGATTTATTGCAGCAAAAAAAAATCCATTAGATTGCTTGCCATTTATGACGACCGATTTGTGGAAAACCTAGTAGTTGCTACATTCCACGGCCTGCTGTAGTCTATTTCATTGTGAAAGATGTTTGGAAGGGAGCCATGGAGAAGGAGAACGTAGAAAAATGCGCAGAGATTGGAAAGGGTGGAGACAAAAGCGAGCAATGCGCTCGAATACTTAACTATCGCAGGAATTGCTCCGGATTGGCAGGATGGTACTAAGAAACGGGAGGTGTAGCAAGAATGTGAGATTGTTCTTATCACAACATACTGGTATAAGTCAATTTTCGGATTTATACTCTGATTTATCGATTTTACCTGGCTACACTTTTTTGCGGCTCGCTTAATCGTGATTTATTGGTTGGGACGACTGGAAATTTACTGCTAAGTAGTAGGTTCATACACATGCAAGTCTGCAACTCTTAATTCTGTTTCGCTGATCGAAGTTTTTCCGATTTGAAGGTACGTTTTGCATAACGACTTATACTTTATGAAATTCCCTCACGCATTTGCAAATAGACTTGCAGCGAGACTACAAAATAGTAGTAACCATGTAATGTCGCACTGGCTAATGCGAGCAATAACTCAAACTAGATGACAAGTAATGCTTGCAATAAATTTTAAGCTCACAAATGTCTCGTACCTCATGTTGGTTGATTGGAGTTAGAGTGAAGCCATGAAGCCTACATCGGTATTACCCGGGGTAGGGGGTAAATTTGGAGGTGTCAAGGATTTTCCCTGGGTAATCTCAATGATGCATGCGGCCGCATATATTGCATGAGATTTATTTTTCGTATTGTTTACTTATTTTTTTTGATTCATTTAGTTTATTTTTTATTTATTTTTAATTATTTTTTTGCAGAGAACGTTGACAGTGATTCCCAGAAAATGCTTCTAACAAAGTGTAACGTTACAACATTCTTGTTACTACAAAGCCACTAAAGGATACCAGAAGGAGCTATCAAATTTCATTACATTTTTTTCTCTACTATGTGCTTAATTTCATTGAAGAAAGAACTCCATGCCCCATACAGCCAATGGCAAAACATTGAGGCAGGAGAACAATGTTTGACGCTGGGATGAGGGAATTTTCAAGATTCTCGAAGGAATTCTTCACGAACCAAGTAAAAAATTCTTTATTATTTCATTTCCAGGCGTTTACTCACATTATTTTTTTGAATACTGATTACCACTCCTTAAATGGGTGGCCCTAGCCAGAATTTCTCTCATCTCCAATTTTTGAGAAGAGTTAGGCGCAGCGAAATTTGGAGTGGATTGAATATTGGTCAGCGTTATCCATCTGAATTATTCGGAATTGGCTTGCGCCCTAAATTGCTTTCTTTTTTAAGGGTGGCATGCCTTGAGGACATAATTAAAAACGGACTGGTGAAGAGGAGTCCATTTCTGCCAATCTAGGGGGTATTCGAAGATGCAAGACAAAAATAGATCCACTGCATATATTTGGAGGGAATTTAATGAAATGTGTTCATTAACGCTCTTCCTACTAAAATAGCTATCCGTCAGTTTGGAAGCAATGTGTTTAGTACGTACGGTCAACGGTCTTCTATGTAAGAGTATTTATAGCTTTATTTCATTGGATTTAAATTTTAATGTTTAATTTTAGTATAGTTTAGATCAATTTAGTTTAATTTAATTTTAAACCTCCACATATAAATGTTTAAAAAGTCTGTCCAGATGCATTGAAAACGAATAAATTCAAGTTCGAAATGCAAGCTCCCTATAATGTGAATTTATACTTCTTTGGTGTAGTTAGTGCAAACTCACACTAGGCGCATTTTATGCCACGCCTAAAAAATGTACGATCAAACACCATGCAGGCTCTTCAACTTTTCTCCGGTTCCTAAGGAAGGAAACGGTCCACCCAGGTAACTGGTATTGAATTTTCTTCTCCCTAGGATAAATAACAGAGCCAAGCAACGTGGGAAAATCCGAGTATTACCCAGAGGATGGATCTACGGATTCAAATTTGTCCAACATGGACATATTTGACCTTGAGACTTATTCTAGCAAGAATTAGAAACTGCACAGTTTGGGTAACTTCCTTACCAAGACCATTTATAATTATTGGAATTTAACCGTACGCAAGGTACGGTAGGCATAGCGCGGAGTTACAGTAACCTGTGCGGTTTGTAGTGGTCAGCATAAATAGCTCGTGTCGATTTTTATGCCTTTTCATAGGTGGATATGTAGCACATAGGAAATCTTTTAGCATAGCGAAACTGGTAGGACAAATTTGACCAAGGTGGATAAACCGTACCTCGCGGCCCCAGAAACCTTCCTTATTTTACCGCTATTTTGCCCCCTGTGGAAATGTCAAAGCCGCGGGAGGGCCACTACTGCCTGAAAACCAACTTATAGCAGGAATACAGTATCCAGCTCCTAAACTATTTATACCTCACACCAGCTGACATTTGCTGATTTATGGGTGCAGCCTATAAATAAAATCCTGACTCCTTGCCTAGTGCCTAGTGTTTACCCTCGGAGTGTCCGTCCTGTTTACTGCCATGTGATAAAAAATGCCCATATAATTACCGTAATTAACGCGGACATTTCCGTTGCCGTGTCGAAAGTGTAACTATCCAGACAGAGTCTACGACGGGAAGGCATCTAATCTAGAATATCTTGCAGGCCTATTTTCAAAAATATACATTTCAGGGGACAAATCCTAGAGCCTTGTTTTTAGCTACTTGAACACGAATTCAACGGGATCCACGTCACTTTAAGACGACCCAAGCAGAAAAGTCTATGCTGAAGCCTATAAGAAGCCTCTAGAGGCAGAAACCCACGAACAAATGTGATTCCATGCACTTTACAGGGCATTTGTTCTCTTATTTCTACTATCCTAATCAGGAAATTCCTTTGTAGGATTTCCAAAGGAGGCCATAAAGGACTGGCAAAAAACCATGAACTTCTTGAGTGCTAATAAATCCATTAGCTATTCCACCATGAAAGGAACTGTAAAAAGTAGTGGATTTCTTCCCTTTGCCGTTGTTAAATAATTCAGACTTATATAGATTTCAGATTCAAGCGCTACCATGCTAACATATTTGTTATATTTATTCGTTCGCCTAATTAGTTATTCATTTATTGGTTTCCGTGCCCAAAAATCTTGGAGACTGGGCATTATTCAGATGGTTTTTGAGAATTTCGTTGGCTACACCAATTGGAAGTTTATTTATTCATTTATTTCATGTAAGTTCTCGCTGCCCTTGGATAAAAAGAACCTATTAGGTTGGCCCAAAGTCTTGCACCGACATTTACCATTCAATCCAAAATTTCTTGATCTTGATTAGCACTTCATTAGCCCTAGCAGCCCAGTTCAAAAGATTCGTAGGGAAGTTTCTGGAAGAAGCAGCCTACTGATTAGTCGTTCGTGAATTTCACGTAGAGCTCTCTCCTTCTACAAATTTTGCTAATCAAGGCCTTTAGTAATTTTCCAGTTGTGTTAATTTTCTTCTTTTTTGCTGCAGTTTGTCTCTTAGCATGGCATTCCCACGTACAAATAGATGAGCCCCACACCTACCCATCACGACGTTCCCCTGTACGTATCATTCCCTATAGCATTTAGCATGTCAAACTCTCGGAAATCATTTTTCCTTGCTCTAATTCTTTTTTATTGCGCTAAATACACTACTTTATCTTATTGAAAATAGCCATGAACTCCATTTTCAAACTGAACAGCTGAACGTCCGAAGCAACACCCAACGTTTCTGGTGTCCTCTTCAAGATTATAGAAAGAGATCAAAAGCAAGAGGCTAATTTAGTTCATCTATTATGCGATATTGGAAACAATGAACATTAATGCGCTGTAATTACTTCTAAAAAACGCATTAATATCCCACAAAAAATTAAAGTGTTCCACTTTTAGGCGGAAAAAGTTACTCATTAGTCCAGGAGATCAGTTTTTAGCTCGAACAAAAACTATTTTCTATCAACTCCGTCATGAACGTACGTAGCTCGAACGATCTACATACATCGTATGGAAACTGAAGAGGGGAAACTTTCTAACGAGGACTTCGAGAAACATCGCTTCTAACCAGGAAATCCCGCTCCCCACTTGTGAATTGGTTATCCAGACTACTGAGTTTACAGGGTTAAGGTTGAGTTCCTTTGATGCAAGGACGAATCGGGCAAAAGCAAGTGGTATTTATTATTGGAAAAAGCATCTGAAATGAGGCTAGGTAAAGCAAAATTGGTCTGCTACCATTCCTATAGGTTCAAAACATCCAAAAACCTTGCAGACAGTTGTTCTACGTACATAAAGTAACAAGCCTTTACTGTCAAAAAACTGCTCATCCCATCCACCAATCCGTAACTCTGCCACGCGGTCATAAGAAAACCTCTGTGACACATGTGTGCAAGCAGTTCGCATGGCGAGTAATTCAGCAAATTAGTCGAATTACTCGCCTTGTCGAGCGAAGGTTACGGTGACGAAGGCGACACATCTCGCCTTCGTGGCTAAAAATGGCCTCATTCTACGGCTCTCATACTTTTGAAGGGAGAGAAAGCCATGAGAGTGCTGCAAAGTGACTTTTAGAAGTTTCGAGAAGGGTCTGATGCTCTTTTAGGGCGAACAAAACTGCTTCTTGTGTTGAGAGCTTTCCATTGGATATTGCATGTATAAGCGTTTTCATGTCTGTGTAGCTTTATGGCTACGAAGAAGGGGTTGTTCTCGGAAAATTTGGGAAAATCACGGAAATACGGTCGCTTGATAGGTAGCGATTAGGTGAGGATTTTTTTCCGACAGCACACTTCACTCAAAGGAGCTTAGAAGTGAGATGCTACAGTACAATAAGGCCAATGCATGGGACTGAGAAAATCGTGGGGTTCGTGGGTTCTGTATCGATTTTTTATAGGATTTTTGGGGACGAATGAATTTCGCACAGGTTTTGCATGGGTTTTGCATGGATTTGACCATTGCTGGTATAGAAATATTGATCAAAAAATTGTACGAGCACGCATGTCTTGATCGTGGGATTTGCATCTTTCATTCTCATGCAAAACACGGTTTTTAAGTTTCCTGAGGATCTCCAAAATGAATATTGGTCTAAAAATCTATATATTAGTAGCATAGCATCGTTAAAATTGGTGCCAAGTTTCAATCCGCGACGTCAAGTAAGCCTCTGTCGCTGATTGGTTGACTCCGCCCCTAGAGTGGGCGGTGACGATTTGCACCAATCATATCGCTGAGGGAGGCCTGGAGGATGGGGTGATTTTCGAGGTTTTTGGAAGAACTAATAAATCCATAGCCGCGCTAGATACTGTTACGTGTTCCTGCTATAACAGTTTCACCAACGATTTGTGTACTTTCCCGTGAAGCCGGCACACAAAAACTCTGCTACCGTAGCCGAAAAATCTCCGATACTTGTCGAAGTCGAAACCACTCACATGTCTTCTATATATGGGTAGCCGGAAACGATGCAGTCCTTGAACGACACGAAATGCTGATGACCATTTCTTGCGCGCAAACCGTGACGTTGCTGCGTCAGACGGCGAACTTTCCATGGAGCTCATTCCACTGTCAGAGTTTTCTGCAAATGGCAAGGTACTGTAGGATTATGCAGCGTACTGTAGCTCAAGAAATGCATAGGGAATTCATTCATGTATTGAAAATAGAGCACTGCAGATAGATGGAACATGGCGTTATGCTAGGAAAATTGGGGAAAATGGGTTTGGAGGACTCGAGAGTGCAGCAGACCATGACATTTTTGTAGGTGGAACCACTCCATGGATACTGATCCCAGAAGAACATCAAAGTACATAGTTGTAGAAGAATCCGCAATGGCGGAACATCCTGTTATGACGCATACTCCTCCAGAATTTCACAGAAATTCTGGAATTTTTCGTGTAGAAGACCGTAGATCCACGAGAATTTTGTGGAAAAATTGTCAGTTGCAAGTGCACTATCGTAGTTTCATGCATGGAAAATTGAGTGTGGAGGAAATAAATGGGTAAACTAGTCACTTATAAATGTATTAGGCGTCCTAAATAATGGGCTTGGGTATCCAGGCAATTTGTGGATACCCTCACATGTGTATAGATGAGAAAAGTCCTTTGCCCTTCTCATAAACACATTCTGGTATACTCACTGTGCCAAATATGGGTTAGGGATTTACCATTTTGACCTCAATCACTATCCTGCCCAAAAAGTAGTTCATATTTCTTTACTATTACTACTACTATCCTCTACTGGCAATGGCTAAACTATATTTACAGTGGGCGTCGATGGCGGTGGCCCATTCGCGGCCTCAAAAAGCACGCGGCGCAACCGCGTCGCTTACGATGGAATCTTCGCCACAGTGGCGAATCTGGGTTTTCTCGGTAGTTTTTTCATTACACTCGATGTTAACTAATAAGAAAACTAACTAAATAGCAAGAACATCCCATAGTTTGTTGTCCTGGAGGGGATTCCTTCCCGAGCGGCGCGGTTGCGACGCGTGCTTTTCTATGTCGCGAGAGAGCCACCGCTATCAACTCTACGCCCACTGTAGCTGTCGCGACGCGATCGCTCCGGTCCAAAGGAAGCCCGGTGCACCGTACCCATGATCGTGCCCGAGGCGGCCGTGATCTACATTTGACCACGTCCGCCTTATCGGTTATCGATGGGTGCGGCCTCCGGGCGTCGCTTTCGGCTCGGAGTGTTCCGCCTGATGCGGTTCCTTTTTTCCTCAGTCTTCCTCTTGGCGCGCTATCCTTTATATTTTATTCGTCTTATTAACTGTCACTATTGCTTGTATGTGCTCTCTTTACTACATCGCCGTTGTTCGTACACGGCCAAAGTCCTACTACATGCCCGCTGGCAGTAATGCACTCATTAGGATGATCATGAACTAACTCTCGTACATTTCCTAAATGGCTCAGAGGTCACGATTAATGCTCCCATGTCTATTTGTTTTAACTATCTCGCAAATTCGCCTCACCTTTTGTTGATTTTGGATTTAATGAATCATTTCCTTTGGTCTCGTCTTACTCTGACTTCAATACAGGGTTTTTCCCAGCTTTCGTCTTTTTTTATTATTGATTTAATCCTTTATTGTGGTTCGCGCATGCGCGGCAGTGGGCGGTTTCACGGGTTCACTGTGCCCCGGTGCGCAACAGTAGCTTTATCAAAATGGTGAGTAGAGTTACCTAGTGGGCGCTCCATTGTAATCCACCACTCTCACCCTAACGACAAGCCCCGCGAGTGGTTCCAAATCGGTCAAAAACATTGCGTGTCTAGCAGTGGCTGACGGAGAAAGTGGGCGGGATTAGGAAGGCGTGGGAAAAAATTGGGGTCACCGCAGTTTGGGGGACCCAGACAGGAAATAAAATAGTTAAAAATATTAATTATAATGAAAAAAAAAAATAATTAATAGAAATTACTTTGAAAATGATAGTAAAAATAAACAATCAAAAATATCCCAATACAAAGTTTTTACTTACAGTATTGTTTGTACAGTAATTTCGAAAATTCGGCGACCCATACTCGGGGGGGGGGGGCTCCCCCTACGTCCGCCACTGCTGTCCAGGGATAAGAGGCGAAACAGGCTTACATCCTGATTTTTTGTATATTAAGTTAACTATTCAGGTAGTCGCGCCGGAAATTCCAAGGATCATTCAGATCGTTCCCTCAGGTGGAAGTAAGCTTACCCTGGAGTTTTTTGGCAGAGTAATCCTCGAAAATCCTAATTTGGCCACCTTTTACACCCTATAATCCACCCCCTAGTATCCATATCCATTCCTTAACCCCCGTTCTCAAGCCACTCTTGTCCAAGCTTTCCCGCAGATAGGGCAAAATTCCCGCGAAAATGCCCTATATATAGGTTAAATTACGGAAAATGAGCCGCCGTTCGTCCACCGCCGCGACACCCGATATGGTGCGTCAAGAACAACAACGTCCGGCTCCCATGCACTAGTGCTGTGACGTCGGCGAGCAGCAAATGAAACTTTGTGCAAAAAGACACCCTCGAACTTTGAAACTCGTCCGAGAGATAGGTCATAATCCAGGAAAAGTATGAGAACAACGAGGCACTGCTTAGTTTGGCTATGGCAAATAAATTTCGTTGGGAAATGGGAGGGCAAATAATTCCTCTTGGGGAACAGAAAATAAACTTTTTCCATTGATTTTTATAAGACTTCATTACGATAGCAGGCGGTTTGATCTGCATTGACCACAGTTGCCAAATTAAATCTGGGAAAAAAACTAGAGAATGGTAAAGTAACTACTAGTTTTTGAACTTTATCCAGATAATCGGCACCTTCCTGTATTAGAGGGAGAGGAATCACTTCATGGAAAAGTTGTTAAGGGTAATTAAAGTAAAAACACTATCACTCCCCCACAGGGTATTCCCGTAAGGATAAACAACTAAAAGAGTTATCCTGACGCTGGTAACCACAGTAGACCCTTAACTGCAAATATCTTAGACAGTGAAGTTAATCTCACTAGTCAAAAGTTCTGGGCCTGATTACCCGGGGTAAACGTGCTAGCGACCATGTTAATAACATGACCATGTGAACCAACTTGAGGAATGTTACCACGCTAACCCCGGGTAATTTCAATGAGGCATGCGGCGCCTGATGGTAGTAGAGCACAACACTTCATTCGTTACTGCATCAGAGAGGTAGAACCTGTACCAAATGGTTTCGAGCTATGCTCATTTTTTTTTCAAATTATTTAATAAACTAAAATAAATCCAGGGTTGAGGTCCTGAAAAAAATTCAGCCCCGAAAAACGGGTGCAGAGCGCTATACCTGGGAAGGGCGGTGCTGCAACTTTGCGATTGGTCGATCCACCCAACTAGCCAATCATAGAGTCCGACTGCGCCTCCCATTCGAGGAATAACACCCTACACCCCAAAAACCTGCTAGAATAAATATCGTTTACCTTGGATAGGTAACAGAAGCGAAAGCCTCCGAGCGCATCGAATCAGATCAACGGTGGTGTTTTCAGGATACATGTTCAGACGCGTATGCCGGTCGAGAAGTACGGTAGGGTAGCGAGTGATGTGTGTGAGGGTATTTCTAGCCCACAAAAATGGGTCGGCACACAGCTCGGCGCTAACGAGCAACTATTGAAAAAGTCCACAAAAAGCCCGTACAACGCTGAGGGTGGCGCTATTAATAGAGAGGACATCAATGGAGTGAAAACAAGTTCGCGCACTGAATGGAGCTGTGACGTGTGGAAAAATGCGGAAGAAAAAATAAGAGAAATGACTGAAATGAAGAATGATGCTGGTGGTGAATCTGGAGCATGCTATATTAGGTTGATCAGTGATCTTAACGTTGCACTATAATTTTTCACCACTACATTGGTTGCTATGGAAATTTTCAGGAAAACGCTTCCACTGTAATTAAGAATTTTCCAAGAATTTGGAGAATTCTGCAGATTTCCTTCAAAGCGAATCTCTTAGATAAATGTCACCCCTAAATCACCGTTGAAACAACTGAAAATATTGTAAGAAAAGAGCAAATTTATAGCAAATGCCTACCATGCACACATGAGGTAAAATGCTTGGAAACTTATGTAAAATAAGGAAAAAGGATAATTCTTGTGAGCAGGGTGATGAGAGGTGAAAATACTTAGAAGGCACTTTTTTTAGAAAAATATTGCACTTTGATAAATAACTCGCATGCAACTCTCTTTATAAATTTTCTTAGAGGTGCAAGCTTAGACATGAAGGTCCCTAGAAAGATTACATTACGTTTATTTAAGAATATCACCTTAAAATCCTAGAAAGAGGGCTTTTGAGAATTGGAGCTGTTTCAAAAAAATTCTATATTACCATTCAATATGATAATTGAAAAAACTATCTAGAATGTCCTGAAATAAGAGTGGACAAGTGATTTCCGACTAGCGAAAGCTCCAATCCGAAAATGAGCAAGTTACTCAAGTCCATGAAATTATAAGCTCTTGAAGAGGAAGACATTAATTTTTGAATTCTTCCTAGATTGAACATCCTTCGCCAAAGTATACAGGGATCACCTAGTTATTGCTTTCTAACAAAATTATATGTATAATAGTGAATTGACTCTCCAGGATTCAGCTGCTAGAACTATGCTTAGATCTAAGTTCTTCTCAAAGAGGGTTCTTTCTACATTTAAAAAATTACTAAGAGAAAACGTGCTTTCTCTATTTTTGGGATCTTTTAAAGCATTTCTTGAAAAACGGCCAGACTATCTTTAGGTGCATAGTAGCTGTATGTCGGCTTTATTCTTTTTCATATTGCTATACATAACTTTAATGTTGTCCTCCAGTTCCGTATATTTTTTTCTTTCTTTATAGTTTTCAACGTTTACGTTTGTCCTTGAGTTGTATTCTGTGGTTTCGCTTTTTGTTTAGTATTAATGCCTTTGTAATGTGCCTTATACGGGGGTTCGTCCCTCGTCTTCAAAAATAAATAAATAAATAAATAAACAAATAAATAAATAAATAGTTAGAATGAGCGTAATTTACTGCCAGCTATCTTCAGCCGCGTTTCTAGGTGCGTACATCGTGGGAAAAAGAGGCTAATTGACATCTGGAATTCCCATCCTTACACTTACGGACACCGGAAGTTGAATGATCATTGAACGCTTGCTCGTAAGCGAGGTAACACTAGCGGCTGGGAAATTGCCTTTCCCCTCATTTTCGACGTTTTTAACGCGGGATTTCATTTTAGGCCTAGATGCATCATTAAGACTACTCAGGGTAAAGTTTGGACGCCCGTGTACGGTAACTATTGGTAAAATTGTGAGGTTTCAACAAAGTTACCCTGGGTAATCTCAATGATGGATGTGGGCCTGGCGACTTATGTCCAGACTCCAGGAGAATAGCGATTATTATTGTACAAAATGGGTTAAAGAGCCAAATTTATCCTAAACGTCTAGGAATCGACTAGTGCCTAGATGCATTGGAAAGATTCCCAAGGGTAGATGACACCTTTCAAATTTATTCAGTGTTAGCACAGGCGTCGATACGTTAACCCTGGGTCATGCCAATGATTCATCCAGTAATGGGAAAAATTCAAAAGAATGGGTACCTAATTGCCCATTTTGCTCCCATCCATATATGGGAAATTAGGTAATAGGAAATTGTGGAGGAAGGTGGACGGGAGAAAGTGGAGTTTATCGGGGATCTGAACGGGAATCCCTAAATTTATCCGAGGTTTGATTCAATTCTAAGTGGGATCCTTACTTGGTTTTTTTTGCGACAAATGTGATGCGCTAGAAATCCATGTGTTGCAGAGTGACGAGAAATCTCACGTGAATGCAGTGTTTTCTCACAATGAAGTATTTCAGGAAAAAATCCAAGGAAAATTCTGAAAATGAGCTATTTTGAGAGGAGAATCCAAGGAAAATTTAAATTTTTCAACTTTTTCGATCCTCAGGTTTCGTTTGGAGAAACAACATTAGTGGTAATAAAAGTAAATAAGCAGATCAACACATCCTAAAAACGATCCAGACAGTTGGAAAAAAGTGCTCCAGAAGGTTTAATTAAAAGTTGCTATGGTAACTCATTCGTCACTTTAATTAAACGTCACTTCGAAAAGTAAGATATAAGGACATGCCGCGTCAGTGTCCTTCATTTAGGCACCATAAGGCGATGCTAGCTAGGAACGTTACCTAAATATTGCTATCGCTTAGGTTTTCCTCAAGCTTCGGAAAATGATGTCACATCAGCTGATATTTCCATTCAAAGTTACGCCACGATTGCAAAAATCAACAATAAGAAGGCTAGACAGTTGGTAACCACGCAATTTTGCACAACAATAAGAGCAGATGTTTTAGGAACTGTCTAAATGCCAGGAGAAATCGTATAGCAACCAAACAAAACACCAAAAAGAAAGTAAGCGGAGCTCCCGAATCCATTACCTATAAAGCTCTAAAAGCGTAAATAGTAAACAAAGCAGTAAATAGCGGAAGCTCTACGGCGACCAGCACTTGACATGCTGTCAACTGCGCCGAAAAACACACTTGTCCTCTGTGAATAAACACGTGTGTCGCGCCGTGTTGGTGACTAATGACAAGATCCGGTCTAATCGTTGACCATCGCCGAGATCCGTTTACGTAATCCTTGACGCCTTGAGGTCTGAAGAGGTCTAGANCATGACACCTAATTCATACTCGAGTCCCACATCCCATTCATCTGTTAGCCCTGTCTCTCGAGGACCGCGCAGCTTGCAGAAAGTTCGATGTAACTTCTGTGTACGTCATGGTCACTTGGCCGAAGACTGTAGAGAGCTTCGCAGCCCGAGAGAGCGCAGAAAAGCATGCATCGCCTTCAAGCTATGCTGGAGATGCTTCAGAACGGGACATCGGAGCTATCTATGCACTAAGCCGAGATGTCGCATATGTGATGGCGACCATCACAGCCTTCTGTGCTACCATGACAGAAGCCTCTCACGTAGCCTCGAAAGAAATCAAAGCCCCCGTCAAAGCCGTAGTCCATACCGATGTGATCCTCAGCCTCGTCATCATCGGGAATCTACGTCCCCATATGGTGCACGAGGACGATCATATTCGTCTGATACCCCAAGTAACAGTGCGGGTAGGTCTCGTTCGCGAGACAACTCAGATCGGAGAAGAGGCTCTCCTCATCCCAGGAAAGTCGGATTCACTGATCCCCCGAAGAGTCACTCTTCCGCTACTCACACTTCTACTTGCATTACTCCATTCAACAAAGCGATCCATACCGACGACGAGTCCGATTCTGGTGAAGAGGGCCTAACATTGTCCAATCACATCCGCGCATTAGAAGCCTCCCCTGTGGTCTCTTCTACTGCACCTTTGTGTAAGACTTCACTATCGAACCCTCGTCTTATGGTCGTTAATGCATCATCTTACAACTATAACACAAGATGTGATCAACTGCTCGCAGTCCTCTTGGACAGTGGATCACAGCACAGTTATATTCGTAAGTCTACTGCATTGAGTCTAGGGTTAAAACTCAGAAACCCTAAAGAAATTACTACATTAACGTTCGGTGGTTTTAAACATACCGAAACATCCTACCAGGTAGATGTTACTCTCCAGGATCAAGAAGGTGAGCACATAAAGCTCACACTCTGGACCCGCGAGTTCATCACCACGGTACCCCTCGCCCCTAGTCCATACCACGGCGGAATCAATGGCCCAGTGATGCCCAACTCTGATGAAAAGGTCGACATCGACATTCTCATTGGAATTGACCATTACTGGGACGTGGTGGACCTGAACAAAAACACACAGCTTGCCTCAGGTTACGTCCTATCTTACACGCGGTTTGGTCCTGTGCTTTCAGGACTTCAAACCAGTGGTTCCTCACATGTCAGCTCCGCGACCTTAACAGAGTCCGACACAAAGGGAACCGACAGCACGGACGAGCTTGTGCGCAAACTGTTCGCTATTGAGTCATCAGGTTTAGAAAACGAACCTTCTGAATCTGATGAAGCCATAATACAGCAATACTACGACTCTGTCAAAGTAATTGACGGACTACTACATGTTAAGTTCCCGTGGAAATCCAGTCATCCGTTTCTGCCCGACAACAAGCCACTGGCGATGCGCAGACTCGAAAATCAATATGCAAAACTACACACTGATCAAAAAGTCTGGAACGAGTATTGCCGAACTTTTGAGCAGCAACTCAAGGCAGGAATAATAGAGGATGTTACGGAACAGCAACCCACAGGTCTTAACGTATACTACATACCCCACCAAGCGGTCCACAAGGAGGACAGCAACACTACTAAGCTTCGAATCGTCTTCGACGCATCCAGTCATATGAGAGAAGCCCCTAGTCTCAATGACTGTATACATCAAGGACCTACGATGTTGCCCGACCTTTGTGGAACACTGTTGCGAGCCCGCCTTCACCCGTATCTGCTCATTGCGGACGTGGAAAAAGCGTTCCATCAGATCAGATTACAGGAGGATCAGCGGGACGCTACGCGGTTCCTTTGGTTGAAGGATCCTACAAAGCCTCCAGCCAAAGACAACATTCGCATCTTACGCTTTACACGTATACCATTTGGAATTAATGCATCTCCCTTTTTATTAAGCATTTCTATAAAATACGCTCTTGAGCATGATCAGGCATGTCATCTTCGGGAGGAGATCCTAGCCAACACTTATGTTGACAACGTGCTACTCGGTGCAAAAACCACGGAGGAGTGCATTGCCAAGCAAGCCCAGTGCAAGGAAATCTTCCGCAACATGGGCATGAACCTACGGGAATTCATATCCAACAGCGAAGAGGTCATGCAAGCAATACCAGCTGAAGATCGTATGATACAAAAATCTAATACAGTTAAANCCCCAATTTTTTCCCACGCCCCCACCCCCTCCCGCCCACTTTCTGCGCCCGTCACTGTAACATGCTAATGAAAAATCAATTATCGATTGCATAAATGAAAAATCAATAATGAAAGATCAATGAAAACAAATTAACGGTGTAAAAGTTTGTAGAAGGTACCCAGCTTGCCGTAAAGGAAACTGAGCCTGGATGCATTATTGCGATTACCCAAAATAGACGTATTGATCCCCGTGTTTACGATATATGGATTCAGGATGTTAGTACATTTACCCTGGGTAATCTTGAAAATCAACAAATTAATGTGTAAAATTATATAGAAAGTACCTAGCATTCCATGGATGGGACTGGGCCTGAATGCATTATTGAGATTACCCAAGGTAGACGTTTGGTGCCCCTAACTACGATGTGTAAATTTGGGATATACGTAAGCACATTTACCCCGGGTAACCCCAATGATGCATGCAGCCCCTGAACCTCGTTCTTCGTCATTGCAGTATGGCTCTACAGGAACTGCATGGTACTACATCCTTCTGTTCGACTTTTGGAACTCACCAGGACTGTTCCAGGGGCCCATCCCTAATTTCCGGAGCGCTTTGTTATAGTGGGCGTCGATGGCGATGGCCTTCCCACGACCTCGAAAAGCACGCCGCGCGACCGCGCCGCTCACGATGGAATCGTTGCCGCATTCAGGCAAATCTGGATTTTCTTGATAGTTGTTCATCTTATTTGATGTTACCTAATGAGAAGACTAACTAACTATCAAGAAAACCCCATAGTCTGTTGTCTCAGAGAGGATTCTTGGTTGAGCGGCGCGGAGGCGTCGCGTGCTTCTCGAACCCGCGGAAAAGCTGCCGTCACTGACTGTATATTCATAAACATTCCTTCTAGCGTACGTCCTGGATTATTGTTGAGGGGGGAGGGGGCGGGGTAAGCTTCCTTGGCAGAGCTCCAAGTCGGTCCAGCCTTTATGAATCATCAACAATAAGGCTATGTAGTGGAAGAGTTGGCATTATATCCCAGCCGCTTTGTGGAAAAAGTTATGTTATGTCATGTTTATTATTACCGATCAATAGTAAACAAGAAATGGCCACTTATTTTGGAAAATAGAACCCCGATGGAGTAGAAAGGTAAGTAGGGGAAGGAAGTGGGTTAATTGGCGTTACAAGCCTTCAAATCCTAGTCTTTCAATACCAACGTCAGCAAACATAATGCCATGTTTCTGTGAATTCACGGAAATTCACGAAATCCCCAGCGATTATGCAAATCAAATAAAGCCCCAGAAATTCCAGGCAATTTCCACTTTTTTGTTTTCCGGACTGCAAAGCCGTTTTGCATAGTGATGTCAGAAGCGGTCTGGTGCTGATTGCGGCAGCGTAGGGCTTCCATACTGACATCGCTTGTACACAGGATGTCCTCCACAATTAGACTGGCATTCACGGAGCTGTAGTTGCTAAAAACAACATCTCTACCAGAACTCCCTCTAAGAAAAGCAACTGGCAGTCTGGAGGACGTCATGCTGTTGGGGGAGGGTTTATTGTGTAGGGTATCTAGGCCTTTCGAGGAAAAATTTCCAAAAAGTTAAGGTCAAATTAGAAACTCTCTGGATTGGGCTGATTCAGCTCTAGCTCCGCCAGAGGGAGTAATTGAATTCCACAGTAGAGATGCTGATTTATTTTTACGACTTCATTTACATAGGTTGCCTACAGTCAAGTTACAAAAGTATTGCAGCAGATGGTTTCCTATATATTAGGCTGTCCCAAAAATAATGGCCGCTTTGAAGCTGAGCTTCGCAAGGTGCATAACTGTAAAGATCACGGAAATGAAGGATGACATGTGGTTCTAGGATGTGGATAGCGCATTTCGCGATTTCTCATCGTTCAGGAATAGTCTAACTAGCTCCTGAATTGCTGGGGTTATGAAGTTTCAAATTTTTTGGTTGCTGCCATTATTTTTGGGACAACACAGTAATATAGTTTTTCACCTTCAGGATCGCGGTGGCCAGTCCTAGCTTTGTGAGAGTTGAGGATACCTATGCAAGAAAAAAGAAAATCTTGAAGACTTCCTACTTTACTAACGTCTTGTTTCAAGCATTCTTGTTTGTTTTCATTCTTGTTTTATTATATTCAAAGGGGTAGAAATCTGTTTCTCACGAGAATTTCGTTCCTTACAGGATGTGACAAGAATTTTAGAATTGCTTACGCAGAGTTAGAGAGAGAAGAAAAGAAACTAAAACTTCTTTACATGAGTTCAAAAAATGCAGACAAGCCCATAGAAGTGGGGTGATGTAGAATAGATTCACCTGGAGTAGGCAACAAGACGTCGAAACGTAAATAGTCTGCTCGTAATGAGCCACTGACATGACATAAAAACAGAACACCTGCTTCAAAGTGCAACAGTGGACGAAGCAATAATTCTCGGCAATAAGAAAAAGTTAATCAATTTACTTTTCGCTCTCTAACAGATTACTTTCTAGGTAGAGCAGTAGTTTCATAGTAGACCAGCTCCTATGTACGTATCTGTGAGAATTCCTGAACAAGTGGGATGCACAATTCCTCGCTTGGAAAGCAAATTCTCACAGCTTAACATTTTTTTTTCAAAAAATGTCTGCTGAGCGTTGATGACGAAAAGAGCTTCGAAAGCCTACCCTGAAGAAGGAACTGAATCCCTGAACAATGTGAGCAATCCCTTGTTACATAATCATTTAGGTTAGTTAGGGAACGGCGAATTATGCGCGATTCATGCTGATGCTATCTGCTCTAATCTCTTAAAGAGGGTAATCAAATAAATTGTTATTATGAATCATGGCTCTCTACATAATGAATGATGTAAGAAGTGTATATGTGATGATTATCTCAGCCCGTATCCAATAAACTTCGGATAGATTATTTTGTTGGATAGCCAAATAGGTACGTAAATGTCCACATATTGTATAAAACAGCCGCTGTTCTCCTCCCTTCCGAAATGTATTGGATACGGATGATATCAGCTGATAAGATATTGATATCCTGGATAAAGATACCAAGATTGTTAAGGATAAACCCTTAAGGGCTTGTGGAGTGCGAAAACGGAGACGCTGAAGACCTTGCCATTCATATCTCTTGTCTTTCAGCAGCTACATGTTCGCAAAAACATGACCGTTCAACGTGGAAAATGGAAAAGAAAACGAGTATGTCCATATTTTTGCAAATAAGAGATTCTGCATTCCAGGAAAAAAGAAAAGGAGACCTAAGTTAACTCTATGTATGTTCAATTCATCTAAGGAAATTCACAAATTAGTCTTTTTTTCTGGCCTTGGTCTTTTTCTCCCATTTCCCACTAACTATCATAGTTATGTATGTGCAAAATGTTCTTTTCCTGAAAAATTTACGAGAAAAAGGAACGAATAGTAAAGTGTTTTCATCTATAATCACATATTTATGCACAGATTCTGGCCAACGACCACACCAACTCGCACACCCGCAATCTCTGGCCGAATAGCCCCCGCTGCTTCACGGATGCATGTCCAACTAAGCAGCAACCCTACACCCTCAATCGGTGTGGTCTCTCGGATGGCGAGCGGGCGCGTGCGCGTTGGCGGCGATGTTTTCTGCTAGAATATTCGAGCCGACGGTCACTTGACACCTGCTTAGCAAGGAGGAGAAAACCAAAGATTCGGCGATGAAAGACGGAAGCAATGACGGGCAAGGAGGAGAATCTCGCTCGTTCATTGTCTACCTGGCCGAAATGAGCTAGAAAAACCACGAGGGAATGCGAAATCGCTCCGAAATTCCGCAATTATCGACAAGAACCGTAAAGTTCTGGATGGTTGCCAGGGCAATCCACCAGATTTTTCTAGGACAGAGGAGAATCAGAACAGCCCCGACGATAACCCCTAAGGGTCAGAGAGCGAGTTGTCTTACAAGCCGTATGCGTCATTGAGACGCAGGGTAAGCGTTATGGCTCCCATGCTAATTATGGTTACTTTAAGTGGTAGTAAAGCATTTACCCGAGGTAATTTTAGTTACACATGCGATCCAAGTGTTTCGTATGGTACAAAAATACTAAAAAGGTTGTTATTATGCTGTAAGGCAAATCGAAAATGAGAGTAGAACGTTTTTCCTGATCGTTGGAAACCACTCGTTAGGATGGAAGATAAATGTTGGGTAAGGGGTAGATTTTGAAATTGAAAAAATAGGACAAATTTTAACACAAAAAAATCATAAAAAAAATTACAAAAATTCTGCAATATTTGTTCTAAATTTGAGCAAAATTCTGCAAAAGTAATGGCAGAAACATTGAGTCAAAAGTAAACTTCAACAATTTCTTTCAATTGTGAACGTAGTTTGAAAGAATTCGCATACGGTAACTCTAAAAACACGCAGAACTCCAGGACTGAAAGATGTTGAAACGGCGTATAGTTTGACGAAAATAGGCAGCTACATGTAACGCTCCTAAATCTCCTGGAATAATCCGTAGCAACGGCTCTTATCGCCTGCTCTGTGATGAAAAATCAGGAGATACAATGTGCACTACACCCTTACACCAGTGGCGGACGCA
>JARK01001576.1:306260-317758 GCA_000688135.1 Ancylostoma ceylanicum
TGAATGAATGAATGAATGAATGAATGAATGAATGAATGAATGAATGAATGAATGAATGAATGAATGAATGAATGAATGAATGAATGAATGAATCTCAGGCAATAATGTTCAGGCAAGTTATATGTAGGTAGGTGAAACAGGAAATAACACTACGTGGATAATATGACAAGGAAATGCGATAAATTGAATAAATTAGAATTAATTGATGTGATCAAGTGATCACGTCCAGTACCACCGGGGAAGGTCTATTTTGAGGCATCCTCCCCAGAGAAATTCAAAATGGAAATATGAGAAGTGACCTAATAACAAGGAAATGAATGACTGAAGGATCACATGAAATCTTCAGACAAAACAGCTACTGCATTAAACAGAACTAGGAAAAAATTTCGCCGGCACTAATAACCAAGAAGAAAAATGCTTCTCGGAAACAAATGCACTCAGACGCCATCCTGGGAAAAATGCGAGTAATCCCAATGTAAACATCACTAATCCAGGAAGCGTTAAATTAGTGGCCATACAACGCGTAAATCCTCGTTTTGTTCTCTGAATTGTGTCAACAATAAGCAAAAAAGTGAGCTCCCAGCACTTTGAAGCCTAGGTGCAGAGCCTAGTAGTGATCATAGAACGCTGAAAACCGTGGTGTTTACACCGTGCCTCGTAATTATAAACCTCAACAGTCAAATCAACACGAGCTTCAATACGTTTACCCCGGGTTATTTCAGCGATGTAACCAGGCTCTATATGCATTATAGAGATTACCAAGGGCTAACGTATTGACGGCCTTGCTAACGATGGGTAAACTCAGAGATGTTAATACATTCACAGCGGGTAATCTCAACAATGGGTTATCCCTAAGGTGTTAATACGCTTACCCCGGGTAATCCCAATAATGCACACAACGCCAGCTAATATTTCTCATTTTATGAGCAACTCGATGAAGAACATGGTCACACCTGGACACGAATGCATCGTTAGAATGACTGGTAATCTCATACCCAGGTATGATTGGTTATGGGCTGCGTGGTTAAGACAACATCACGAATGGGTAACCATGTGCTTACTCAGTTTTTTAGCCACTATTTATAGTCCATCATCTATCGCTTCCTTTTTTAACGTGTTGTGTTGATTTTGATTGTTAGACACACCTTTTTGGTGTATAAATAAATAAATAAATAAATAAATAAATAAATAAATAAATAAATAAATAAATAAATAAATAAATATTGGTGGGTGTCAGGTAAATTCTGATGTGCTGCAGGTTTACCACAGATGGGTAAACCCTATGATGCATATGGGCCCTGGTAACGAAGAAAAGAAAAACATAACCCACGAAAGCCAGTCCAGAGACAATTGTTGACAACCAGGCTTCCCGGTAATCTTATTACCCATACGACCCATTCACGCCGAGAATAGACACATGATAATTTATTACCAGTAAACAAGACAGTTCAATAATTCCTATTACGGCTAAGAGGCATGCGTCTCACCCGATGCTGGGTGGGAAATCAGAAATTAAACTCCTACATAGGATTTTCCACGAGAATCAAGCCGGAAATGCCTGCTTCCCTGAAGAAAGGAGCAATTTAAAGGGGTGTAAGCATTCAGAGAATCCGTGTGACCGCGGCAACTGTATTAAGAAAGCTCTATACAGTAATTATAACACTTCTATGAAAAGCGTTGAATAGCTGGCGTCATAGTACAATTTCCGGGTAGTAAAAAGGAGAATAACGGGCATTACTTGGACCTGAGTTAGCGTCATAAGTGAAAGCTACTTCAGCTGACTCCGCAAGGCATGATGAAGCATTTCGTGCGTGTTCCAAGTATTTCGCTGTCAGTTGCTCCATTAATATTCATTATTGAGGTAGAAATCGTCGTGTCATCGAGTGGAGCATGGGAAAACAGCTACAGGAATAGAAGTAATAAAAATATCCTACATAATAATGGTTGTGCTTCCTTAAAATCCAGAAAAGAGAGGAACTTAAACATTAGAAAGTCCACAATGCTCCCTCAAACCATGCATATTTCTAACCTTGGGACTGAATAATGTATAAGATGCATTCGAAATCGAAAATCCGATACATCTAATATGATTTGATTTTGAACGAGTCGAAAATTGGGACGTCTGAGAGAGAGGGAAGAGAGAGGGAGAGAAAACAAGCAACACAGTCGTCGAGGAGTGATAAAAAGAGGTATGGGGCGGCAAGTTACAGAATTCGAAAAAAAAAACTAAGAAAAAAATGTGAAAGAAAAAACGCGAAGTCATCGGAATGCGGCGGATTTAACTTATTTCTATCTCACATAACCCTCTGCAACTTCTCTGAAGATTTGGATCCCTATGCTCCACTCTGAAAGGAGTCATAGAGGAAGAAGCAAGAATTGCAAACTTATTGCTCGCTTCTGTATATCAGTTATGTACTTATCTACCGTATATTCATTGGGTAAAAGAGTAGACAAGTGAAAATCAGAAAAAAGTTGAGATTCCCCAAAGAGATATTTCAATAGCAACGGAATTCCGAAAAAAAAATTAGGCAATGAAATCGAAGAAAGATGTCAGAAAACCTCAAATTGACAGAAAAAAATGGCACAATCCTGTCAGGTTTCTGGATAACTGCTGGATAGAAACATAGCATTATAGTTGATAGCACTGGTGTCAGATTCCCACGAAAGAAGTGCCAATCGTGGAAGATTGCATTTTCAATTTCTTAAAAATTTCCCTTTTACGCATCCCTAGAGCCTTCTTAATTATTTCTTGGAGCATCCAAGAAGGAAGAAATCTCAAATTCCCCGAAAAGTGCACTTGAATCTAATAAAACTCTAGCGCCTCACCTTTCAAGGTCTAATAGGGTTTCTGTAACAAAGGAGGATTTTTATTCTACAGCCCTAATTTCGTGGAATTTTGAGGATAGAGCGGCGAGACGGAAGAATTGACAATGAGCCGATCTGCCCTTTCCAACAGGACTCGAAAGAAGCTAAGAAATCCACTTCAAATTATTCTATTGAAACAACAATGACGTGTCTGGAACAATAAAGCCAGGATCAAACAATACAGCCGCCTGGACACACATGTACGTACGCTGCGTTTCAGCTGCGTCATAAAATGAGCATTCACGGGATCAGCATAAAAATCCGCAGCGACAAAGACCAGATGGACTGAATAAATGAAAGATTAATGGAGCTGAAAGTTGGAAAATTGAAGATTCTTGGACCATAAAGAATGCTTGAAATCATTAATATTCAGAAGAGAAAAAGAAATCGTTTCAGCTATGAGAAAATTTCAAGCATGTTAGCCAAAAATATCCAGAAGTGCTGCCTTCTTCGGGAATTCGCACATGGGAAAAGGTTTGTCGAGAAAACTTCTGGGTAATCGCTTTACGATCGAATCAGATGTGAAGCGGAATCATTGAAGCTATAGTGGGAGGTCTGGCCACTTCCAGGGACTAAATGAGTCGCTGAGATTACCCATGGTAAACGCCTCACCACCCCACAAACTTACCCTTCATTAGCATGGGCGCCAACGTGGTTTCTCTGGGTAGTCTCAAGAGTGCATTTGGGTGCAGCGGTGGTACTAATCATTGGAAGTAAGGGTAATCTTTTACAACGGGGTTAGAGACCCAGTGGTAGTGTTCGGAGTAACGTTTCTCATATCTTCTACCCAAGGGGTTAGTATACCTTGCAGTTAAGACTAATTAGTGCATACGCTGTCAGTACACTCATGGCAGCCATATTTCTAAGAATGTTGCTCATTTGCCCGTTGCGTTATCCAATCCATAAACGGGTGAATATGCCCCATGAGTAAGTTTCACGTCCTGGATGCACTGCCACATCTTAGCCACATTTTTCTTCTTCACCAAATTTGCTAAAAAAATTTTCCTCCGTCCACCTGGAGGACTACGGACACTCACAACACTCACGCGTAGCGTCAAACCTTTTTGCCTTTCCCAACCCGAGGAAATAGAGCTAAACGTGGTTCAAAAGCTCCGTAACTCATTTTAGCACCTCATTAAATGTCCTGGGTCAGGGCCGTCCATCCCGGGAAAAGTCTGGGAATGGCTGTATACTATATCCTATACTGTCCTACTGGGCCTGACGCGCGTGGGTGGTAAGTGTCCGAAAATCTCACCTGGTAAGCAGTACGAAATCCCGAACCCCCCTGGAAACCATAAATCTGACCAAATGCGCCGCTCTCGTTGATCTGTCGCTAGCGGAAGCAGCTGTTCCGTGACTCGGCGACACGGGGAGCCGTGCTCTTTACAACGGTCACTTTAATGACCCATCGGAACGTTCGAAATCCGCCGAGGTGGCTAGTTTAATGCCAGGAAATGTGGTAAAATTCGCCTCAGTCTGGTTGTTACAGCAGTTGGAGTGGATGTCAGCTGGGAAAGAAGAAATTGGCGGCTGATTTCACGTGAATGCATGGGTTTTTGTTGGTAAGTTCATGTGAATGTGGTAGCTGAGTCAGGATTGGGTCTTTGAAATGATGCTGACCTCGTGTTTATCTGGAAACTTCTCCGTCAGATCCAGAAAAGGTAAGGAAGCGGCTTAGCATCGATAACAGAAATTAACCCCACCTCCTCCGGCCCTTCTTTGGAAAGACATCCCCAAGTTGCCTCAAAGCCCACCCTCTACATCAACGAAACGCGTTGTAATAGCTGTCCGCCGAACGACTGGCGACTTTTTCTGGATGCCGACGAACAGCGGCGTCGAAACTCCTAAGACAGATGTCCGACGGCAGAGTTCAGCTTCAATCGCTTTAAAAACTCCCGGTTAAGACTATCAGCCATCCAGATGGTGGATTACGCTTATGTGACAGAACTTTTAGTGAACTATTAGCTCCGCCCACTTCAAAATTTCGTTATCTTTTCACTTTAAATGGCTCAGGTGTTGCTTCCTAACAACTACTGGTTATCCAGGAAAATTGTATGGTTTCCATGGTTTACCAAAGGGCTTGAATCCAGGTTCCCTATCCACCCGCCTCTTCTCTCGGCGATCCTTAGGAGTAGCCCTCCAGTGACATCACCGGTCAATTCCGCTACGTGTTTCATGGATGACGAATACAGCAGGGTGTTTCCACGTCTGCATGAAATACGAGGCGCTGGTTTTTCCGCCCCTGGTTTGGGTAAAAGAACGACAAATGGGATAAATTTGCGTGCAAAAGCCTACGTCGATAGAAACAAGGAAATTTCGTCATTTCCGCCTTCTTGCCATTTTTGATGTTTCCTTTTTTGGCAAAACGTGCCTCGCCGGGCTTCCGGGACCTTTGAAGCAGAACTACTCTCTCAATCTAAAAGCTTAATAAATAACGAACAGTGTGTAGATATAAGAAATCAGTCTAGATAAACTTAAATAACAGTATGTAATAAATATAGCAATCACAGCAAGAAGAAATAACATAATAAAAACATATAACAAGCTGTTGCTGCCGCCCTTCAGTCCTCAGAGCTGGAATTCCGCTTTCTCTCTCTAATCTAAAAAAAAATCCGCAAAAATTCCGTGACGCTAGGATAATGGGAATCCTGGAAAGAAGCAACTAAAAACCCCTGTTCACAGCGTGACTCTTCAACTCCGTGTGAGACATAAAAGTTGGAAGAGCCTCATTGGTTCAAATCAGAGCTTTAAATGTTCCACTAATCGAATACAGGTCCAAAATCCGAGTTGGATAGTGAAATCACCATTGAATTTAACCCATAAAACTATATACAGCACCAAATTTTGAAAAAGAACTTTGAAAAGCAGCAGTAAGAGTCGCATGCGGAGCGAAAACGCTCACGCCTCCCAACTTAGATAGACAGAAAAGAAGAAAAAGTTTGGAGAAGTGTCCCAGAGAGGCGATTCGTCCGCAAAAGCATCAGTGACCAACAAAGTACATGAGGTAAAAGTGGAACTCAATCAAGTTTGGAAAATCTACAGCAGTCCTTGAGTTCTGAAATGTTAGATGCCGGTTAGACGCTGGAAAAACTTTAAGAGAGATGAATAAACTGCAAAAGGACCTTTCAGATGCACAGAAGGTTATTCTCAAAAATAGTAAAAGAATTTTTAAAAATTGCATGCTTTGCCTAGGGAACGTATTTCTTTCTTATTACAGTTTATCTTTATCATTTTTATGCATACGCATCTGGAAGGTGGGATAGATGATTGAATAGATAAACAAATAAATAAATAAGCAAATAAATTGAGAAAAATTCTAGACCAGGTGAAAGAAAACATCTACACAAGGTTGTCTCCGAGTCAGAACTACTGGAGCAAGTTCTTACTTGGTTTCATTCCACTACCAACGTTCAGTGCGACGTAAACCACGCCCACTTCGGAGTTTTTAATGTCTTCTGAGGTTAAAATTGAAAATTTTAGGCCCATAAACGTCAGTCTGTATGTCATGCAATGAAGTAATTTGTAATGGGATGTCTCCTATTCCGGGACACATTCGCATGGAAACGGCTCCTACTCCCGATTTTCCTGTATGTGAGGAAATTTTGCCAGATCATTAAGAATAAGTGTCGGGTTACTAATCTCTTCCTAAATGAAAAATGAGAAACAAATAATGCATGACTTTTTGAAAAATATCTTGAAATTTATGAAGCGCTGTGCATTGCGAAAGTATGTATATGTAGCTTTTTGTGAAGCTTCGAGCGTATCTGAACATATAATTGAATAAAGAAACGAATAAATAAATAAAGAATGACGCTCGGAAGGTCCTTTGCCAAATCGTGTCCAGTCGTAATTTGAGGTACTCCTTGCTTAGCTGGTTACCATTCCAAAAAGTGCTACCTCCCGAAAAATGTTCCCAGCTATCATGCCGCCGTCCTTGACAAGTACTTTACCATCCTGTGCGTCACGCCCCATTGCTTGCGCTATTCGTCATCTTTTTCCCATGCAACCGGTGACAAATGTTGCCTTTTTTATGGCTGGAAACCTCATAAATCAGAGCTCGGTTGTTTCGCAACTCGCTAACGACTAGGAGGTAAATCTCAGCGGCCGCAAAAACCTTCTCGGCTAGAGACTTCGCATTAACCTGGACGTGTTATAGTGCAGCGGAGACTTCGGAGGAAAAAAACGAGGAAAAACACGAAATTAGTGCATATGAACATTTGCTGCGAAAGGTCGCATGGTCATAAAAAGTCGCATTACTGTTGCTATGGATTTCCTAATCCAAGAGTGCATCTAATAACGGAGCGACGGTACAAGAAATACTGAAGAGTTTTAGCTTAACCCAACTTGAAGTTGATCTGAGATTGTCCAGTTATGATTTGACCTTTGGCACATTCTTTAGCCTCCGGAGATAAAGCTATACATACGATGGGGTCTGTCTCAGCTAAATTAAATTTACGCCTGCAATGAATGGGAGCGATCGTGGATATTTTCCCAGGAAAAGAAGGAGAAGAAAAACGACAGGAAGGAAGGAAAGAGAAGAAGAGAAGGGAGATGCTTGGAAACTTCTATTGCTGGGAAAAGTAAGGAAGAGCTACAGCGGAGGTTGTGCTGCTTCACGTAATTTGGACAAAGAAAAGAATTTAATAAGTGAAAAAGCATAAAAAGGAACAACTATGTATGTATGTATGCTTATGGTGAAAAGGAAAGAGAAAATTAGGTCATCATCACTCATCTCTTCCTCGTTCATCATTTCCTCACTCTTTTTTTTCAGTGTTTCTCAAGGGACAAAACACAACAAATCCGATTTTCCTGGAATTATGTTTGGTAAATTCATTGATACTTCCGTGCTATTGACGTCCATTGTTATATTTTGTCTGCCTCGTGATCTGCCTCTTCCGATGCTGTCAAAAGCATTATTTCTTTTGTAAAACTGAATATACACTTCTTTTTTTCTCCCATACTCCTACTTCTCTTTAAAATTCCCACTTTTCGGATATGCTGCTCTCCAGGAAATCTTGCTGTTCTCAACTATGATAACAAAAATTGCTCTGGGTTCTCCCACATATAATGGAGATGTTATTATATGTTGTCCCATAAATAATGGCCGCTTTTAATAACTGTAAAAATCGTGGAAACAAAAGTATGACAAGGTGATCCTAGAAATCGTTCAGGAATTGTCTGCCGAGCTCCTAAATTGGTGGAGTTATGAAGTTTCAAATTTTCTTGGTTGCGGTCATTATTTTTGGGACAACCTAACACTTTCACTCTTTCACTTTCCTCAGCAAATTCTTGAATCCGTGCGAATAATTAAGTCTCCCACATGAGGAAATATTTCAACATCGACATGCAATCCAGAGAAATGAATTTTTCAGTTTGCTATAGCTTCAAATCGTGTCACGCATCTTGCCACATATCACTGCATAATTCATTTCGATCTGGTGAGCCAGACATACCTAGAAAGATCCAGAAATTTCTCTAGGATTTCCAGAGAATAAAAGAGACTTCTATTCGATCAAAGAGCATAACACTTGTGATATATGCTTTTCACGTGAACAGCTAAGAAGGAGGATTTATGGACTTGCACTCATGGAGGCTCTGTAGGGTTGGAAAAAATGGAGGGGAAAACGCATAATGTAATTCTAACCCTTGGTAAGTGCTGCGTAGGAAATTCGTTTTCCAGAAATTTCTTTGGAAAAGTGACTTGGCCCTATTCTCGTCTCTGAATGAGTTTTTTCTTTCCAATTTCCAGAACTGCTGGAGTGTGCTTATTTGCGTAGATCTTCCGGAAATTAGATGTTGGTGGGCAACTTTTCATACTTGCCCAAAAGTTATTCTATTATAATATTGCCTAAGCTTCAAATAACGCCATTCATCACAGCTAGGAAAAGCAAACTTGACCAAAAATCCTTGAAAAGTAAGAAAAGCGACCTTTTCCTACCAACTTGCCTAGGTATCCAGCTGCTGTTACCACCGCGAACCCTCAAAAATGACTAAAAATCCCACGTGGTCTTGTACTTAAAAATGCATGAATTCAACGCGACAAAGGACAAGCGCCGCGAATTCCGGATGTGCACGACAAAGCCAGGAAAAAAACGATGGCCCATGTCCTAACAACAGCGAAAATTGCAAGAAACGTCGCGACGAATAGGGTTATCCACGGAAAAAGTATGGACATCGGAGCAGAGCTTACCGGAAATTGAGCTAAGCCGTCTGTCAACTGCGCATCCTCCGTCCATGGCGTCGAGCAGCAGCAGCAGATTCGCGGTCATGCTGACAAGACGACTGAGTGAGCCGTTTCGTGGTGCATGAGCTCGCCCCACGTTCCCGCCCTCGGTCAGTGCTTTTTTGCGGACTTGTCAATAAGAGCAGCTCATGCACCGTTAATCAACAGCCACCAGCCGAAGCATGGAAGAAATCCATGGCACATGTTTCATAGGAGGTTAGAGAATCATGAAGAATCGGTAGACATGAAAGATCAAGAGCCAGTCATACCTACTCCTGAACTTATGCACGAAAAGTTCACTGGTGATTTTTCACTGATTTTTCTTTGAATTTTTCACCTGGCTTTAAAGGGAAAATCCATAAAATCATTTATTTATTTACTCTACGACGTCAGAAATTACGACGCGCCATGAACACAGGAAGAAATAAATGTAGAAGTTTAGGTAAGGGAAACAATAAAAATTCAATAAAGAACTACGTGTACTAAAGTTATGAGGTGCACGGCACAGTGAAGGGAAAGAAGCGTGGCCACTATTCTACGATTGGCTCGTTCAAGCGTTCTTCCTGCCATTCAATATGACCTTCTTATTTATGCTTTTCATAAACATGTACATACAGCAGAGACGAGGACTGGGGAGCGGTGGAATTTCAAAAAAAATTCAGAAAAAATAAAAATTTGTTAGTGGCTCATCCTCAACTGCTTATTTTCATCGTTGTTTTTCAAACTCTTACTCTTGACTTAGTCATGTATTAACTGAAATTTTTAATGAGTCCTCGAGATTTCTAAGAATCCGGTGATTCGGACCCTTACGTTAAGGGAGACCCGAACCTCTTCTCAGTCCACCGCCCCCGCTCTTCCCCCTTCTACCACTGGTAGATACTAGTGCTTTCTATGGCAATGACACCAAAAAGCACAGAAGGGCAGGAATGCCTTTGGATGGACCAATCGCAAAACAAGAGAAACGCCCACTTTTTAACGTATGATGTATAACCCCGAAGTATATGGATCTAACGAAAAATCCTGAAAATCCGTCCGTAGTCTCGAGTTTGCCCACAATGTCAGGATGGAAGAGTAGGATAAGCAGATGAAGTTGACCACTAGCCTTCAACCACTATTTTAAAAATTCGGACACTTAAATGAAAATAATTACTGCAACTTTTTTCATCATCAGGGCTGTAGCTATCCTTTTATCAGTTTTTTGCCTATTCAAAACAAATATTCGACCTGAACTGTAGTATAGTAAGCACTCCTAGTGTATTATTTCCACAGCAATCTTAATTTTCTCTTGGAGTGCAGGTATGCCTACCGAAAACACCCTGAGCTCTTCTCCTTAGTCACACTCCTAGAAACGGTTGCTTCCAACTGCTCGTCATTGTTTTCACCACGACGATTTGCGGAAGTTCATGAAGGGTGTCATGTAGAAAGTCGGGAGAGATTCCCAGAAAAATCTCAGGGGAGCTTCCATTGCACGTGAACTAGAGGTGAACCAACTGTGAAGGTGGAAAATTAACGATGCGGAATGACGCACAGAAACGTGATTGAGAGGGGAAGAAATTGGTTAATTACAAGTTACTCTCTATTGTAACTAGTACTGTGAATATATAGCAAGAGACAGTTCATGGATGAAGAGTCCCGTTACTCTCCCTCTCGTGCCATTAAAAAGCTAGAGGCTCAAAATTTGGAGCGGTACTCCTAGTGAGGGCGGCACGGCCAAGCTCTGCGATTGGGCAGTTCACACCACCGGCCAATCGCAGAGCTAGTCCACACCGTCATTTCCAGCTATAACGCGCCGTACCCTAGATTGTGACAAAAATGACAGAACAGTGCGAAGACATTCACTCATTTATTATTTGTTTATTGATTTATCTGAATATTTATCTATTCAATTACCTATACCAGCCTGATCGTCCGGCTGACGCCGGACTCTCAGGCTTCTTTTCGTGCTCGCTTCGCTCGCGTTGCCTTCATGTGGCATCTATCTCACACCACAACGGCCATTCGTCGTTTATCAAAACTCTCGTTTTTGCACATTCGAGCTTTCTGGGTCCGAGGTGCCCTTTCCACAGCTGCGCAACAGGCAAGCGATGTCTTTCCTTGTGTAGGACCGTTGGACCCGTCCCCAGGCGTTTTCCCAATTTCAGACGCCGGTGGCCCTCACCCCACCGTTGGATCCGTTTCCAGGCTTTCTCCCAGTTTTGTACGCCGGCGCACCCTTATCACACCGTTGGACCCGGCGTCAGGGGTTTCCCCACTTTTAGACGCCGACGCACCCTTATCACACCGTTGAACCCGTCTCTGAGTGTTTCCCCACTTTTGTACGCCGGCGCACCCTTATCACACCGTTGGACCCGTGTCGGAGCGTTTCCCCATTTTTGGACGCCGGCGCATCCTTATCACACCGTTGGACCCG
>JARK01001576.1:318185-336928 GCA_000688135.1 Ancylostoma ceylanicum
TACAGCGTCACCCCTCATCCGTGACCTTCTTCGCCGTTCTGGCTCCTTCTCTTCGACATAAAGAGATCCCACCCATTTCTTCCCTTTTATACTGTCTGGGCTTATCTCATTCATTCCAACTGTAGTAAACACAACAGCCGGTCCTACATGTTTGAACATGACAAAAGTGGCCCAAAACACCTGTAAATCAAGGTAAAAATCAAAATTTGCAACCTTTTCGTACATAACTCGACGCGCTGAACACGATGGTGTAGGTATTTTCCACTTTTGATGGCTGGTTCTCGTGCACAGATTCACACACACACACACATGAAGTGCCAATTAATAGATAGTAGATATAAATAAATACGCCCATACGCCACTTTAGCCCAGTTTTATCGCGCAGTAAAGTAATTAATTTTTTTTTAAATTTCTCACTTATTCTAAGGAAAGTCTAGTTGCAAAGCACGTACCACCCTCAAAAGAAGTAACTGCTAGGCAAATCCGACTTCAGACTACGGACGGGAACATCCTAGGGGAAAGTACATAAGTACGTACGTTTCCAGTGGGCTGTTGGAAGGACGTGGGAAAGTGTGGATTGTAGAGAAAGGTCAAAAACGGGACAACGACAGCTACAAACAGAGAAGCACGAAAGGCTAACAGGCTGAAAAGGGCTGAAAGGACGAGGTTTAACAAGAATCTTGCCATGTGCCTGTATTTGGGGAGAGCAGGCAAAAAATATGAGCTTTCCATTATAAACATGCTTGGAATTGATAACATGATAGATGTGTCCAGAAAATTAATCTGAGAAATCCCTGAGAATGCGAGGAATAAGCAAAATTTACCAAGCCGCCTAACACTCGTAACACTGCGCCTGCATGTTGAAAGCAAACTGAATACGAAGCCATCACTCAACCCGAGCCATTTTATTCAGAATTTGGAAGCCATTAAAAATTCTCAACGGATGAGCGCATCAGAATAGGATCATCAAACGCACGGTAACTCATCTTGAAACTGACTCCGCAACTTCCTTTTTCATTTTCCACTTATATTTCCTACGTCCATATGAATAATGGCTCCACTTGTTCGACGTTTTCGAGCTGTTATAGGAAGACTTAACCTAAAAAAGCGAAAAAAATACACCTGGGGAAGCATGGTGGGGTGGAGGGACCTACGATTTTTAATGCACATGGTCGCATGGTTTTTGTTCACTGTTCACTAACTAGGGTATTAACCAAATAACTTCCTGGATGTCTTTGATATATGGATGCTCGATCTCTAAAATGCCGAAAATTGAATAACTCAGAGAGAGAGAGAGAGAGAGAGAGAGAGAGAGAGAGAGAGAGAAGTCGTGCAGTGGAAGAATAACAGCTGTGGAAGTTCCCGATACTGGAATAACGATTTTCCGGGTGCGACTCCAAAAAAATTTATTGGATTCATTTAGATTGTTCAATTCTTATGCGGGCAATAATCTTCAATACGGTTTCTTTTAGAATCTCTCCGAGTCATTTTGAACGGAAGTTTCTACTCCAGACAAAATCCTTGTCACATGCGGAACCTAACAGCTGAGTCATGAGAGCAATTACGCCTTTTCCTTTTTTTGCGCAAGGGCTTTGCGATATTTCAGGCTCATATGTAGTATGACTCATCACACCAGCAACAACTGTTGTTTTCTTTCGTTTTCCATCGTGAATCGTAAATAAATTCACCTTTATGGATGACAATACACACATACTGCTTTGGATACGAAAATAGAAATGAAAAAAGCTTGGCCGTCAGTTTCCACGCAGAGTAACCCCGAGGGCATCCTAACCGTGAGACGTCGAGTTCCAGAAAATGAGAGGACGATGGGAGTTTATTCCCATGGAATTTCACCTTTTTTCTAAATTTTAAGTGAATTTTTTCTCCAAATAAGCAATCGTACTTCACAGCTTCACAGTACACAGTGTCATCGTTTTTAAGGGAATATTCAATGTATTCTTTAACATTTCCAAGTGTTGAAGTCCTTGCCGAAATTCAGGCGGAAAGGCATGCATTTCTTGAAAAGCATGCATTTTCTAAAGGTGAAAAGAATCTCTCATAAATCTTCTGCAGTGGAAAAGCTGCAGAAAAGCTGTCGGACAAGAAGAAACAGAAAATAAGATGTTACAGACATGTAGCAATTAATGTGTTAACCTCACTGGACCAAGAAAAACGTCTATGTTTTTCCCCGACTGGATAACTTGTTAGCGTTCCAGTTCACATTCCTTCTTCGCTTAATCCTTCTCTTTGGATAGAAAAAAGAATTATTTCTGAAAATATTGTCTTTTCTTCAACATCAGTATGAGTTTTTTTTTTCGTTAGAAGCAACATATAAAACATTATCTGCGCATAACGCTGGGATGACTAACTCGGATGCTTCGGAACATTGTAGGAGTACCTACAACCGCAAAGGATAAAAAACAAAATGAAAATATCGAAATACAAATAGAATACACTGTGTATCATCCTTGTGAGGTCACTAATGAGTTCTGAATTTGTAGAAATAACAGCTCCCTGAAAGTTTTCCTGCTCTAATCGTACTAGACTCCCCCGTTCTGAAAAAAAAAACTGCAGCCAGAAACTGGTTCCCTCACTTATTTTAGTAGTATAGCTCTTTTTGCCCAAGCTTAAAAAGGAGCCGAACAGTTTTCTTGAGAGCTGCTACTCCTGGAAGCGCCTGGAGTGGGGGGGAAGGTGATTCATAATCATGATATCCACTGAAATATAAACGTAGTCAACAATGGCATTGGCTTGGGCGATGATTTCCAGGGCATAGGCAATGAAATTATAATGATATTTACGATAAGGTTATAATTAGAACAAGAAATGGTAATAAAATTGTAACGTTCAGTGGAAAGTTCAGGTTTCTCGTTACATTCGAATAGAAATTCCACAAAGGTAAGCCAGTAAGCGCCCGATCCAGACCACTTGTTGCTGGAACCCGATACCTGAGCTGTGCCACAGACACTTTACCTGCTGGCTGGCCAGACGTATTCAAGCATCAAAATATCAGCTAATTAATTTTCCAGTCAATCGCAATGATTCAGGTGACTAGCCAAGGTTCACCCTTGAACCTTCAAACGTTGATCACCGGCTTTTTAGAATGAATACTAGTGAAGTGCTGATAGTTTGTGGAACAGAAACCGCAGCTCTACCGTAAAAAAAAGAAAGCGCAGCTGTCAGCCAAGAAGCATTTGCCATGAATCACGAAACTCTTCAAGAAATTGCACTATTGTGTATGCTTGTAAAACCGCTTCACGTCGGAAAGCTCACAAACCCGGAGAATTTTTTCGCCTAAAGGATTTTCGTAAGTAATGTCTTTGGCAAGCAAGACGTCAGACAGCACTACGGCAGCACGTGGCTCATCGGTGGTCGTTAAGCATTAGTTTGGCTGCCCTCGTTGTTGAGCGAGAGTTAAATTTAGCTACTAGTTCTTCTAGTTAGGAAGATTTTTTCAGCAGCAGATGAAATCGAATGACCATTGAGCCAAAAAAGCCTAGTGCAACAAGCGTTATTCACTTGGGCTACTTAGTTAGATAGAGAATTAGAGATGAAGACAGAGAGGATAGAAGTTCGATCTGTGATATAGCGGAATCCAGGAAAAAAACGCAAAGATCAGAGGTAGATATAAAACCATGAAATTCAATAGTGTCTTCTAACGGTGTGTTCAATCCCTTGTTGGGATACTACATATTGAGCACAATGAAGCTGGTTATCATGTCAAATTTGAGCCAGAATACTGGTTATTGGTCCTTTAAATACCTCTCTTAGCTACTACCTTACAAATTGTTCTCACTCCTATCCTAGAAGTGAGCGCACATAACAGAATGGCAAGAGGCGCACTGCGTCGCACACGGTCCACGGTTCGATCCCGCCCTGGGCCAACGCAGCCATCCATCCCTCCGAGGTCGGTGAATTGGTACCAGAGGAGTCTGGGAGAATGAAGCACTGACTTGGCTCATCGGAAGTCACTGTACAGGGCACATACGCATTCAACGCCTCTACGATGCTCAGGTGAAGTCGAATGAGAGACGTATTAAAAAAATGGGATGGATTAACGCCGACAAATCTAGCCTTTATCCTGTAGCCTGTCTAAGTTGCTCCAACCTGCTCAATTCGCTCTAATTTACTTAGGTCCAAATATTGAATCAGCTTTCCTATAGAAAAAAAAACGATTCTCCCTGGGTGAAACACGCCGCTGATACGGAAAATTTTGTTGGAGAAGCATCCTTTCAGGAAAATACCACAGGTACTATTCCTGTGATCACGATGGAATGAACTTCGTTAAACTGACGTCATTTACATAGTTGTTGCTCTGACGCATTCTTACTGTTGCTCTTAACAGCGAGAACTGTTCCTCAGCCTCCCCACTGATTAATGCTCACGCCGCGCTCCTCTTACTCAAGAGAAGAACTGGTTCCAGAATAAACTGACACGCGTTGATTTTTTTTGAGAAAAAGTGAATTATAAAGAATTTGGAAGTGCCATAGAAAAACGCTGATGGTTTGGGAGTAGTTTTTGTGCAAAAGTAGAGTAAAACTCTCTTGTTAGCGAGGTCTATGCTTTTGTACCTTTTTTGCGTTAAGATATCGGCTAACGGTAGCGGAGAGGCTCCGCCTCTTTATCAGGAGGATGGGCAGCTATGTTCTGAGCATAAATAGCCGTTAAAAGACAGTGTAACTCGTACCAAGACATATTTCGTTAATTCATATCAGCTAGCATAGTAGACAAGAGAAGTAAGCGAGATCATGAACATGTACATACTAACGGCTAACCGCAAAGAAGAGACTCCGCCCCTTTCTATAGAACCACGTACCATCAAGCCTTATGAGCATGTAACGAAAGCTGAACTAAACTAAGGCAAAGCAACAGCTTGGGAGAGAACCGCCTCTGAGAAGAATGGCAACATTTCAAAATGCACATTCTGTGGAGAGCACCCAGCCCCGAATTTTTTCGAAATACCTGCGCTAACAGAGAGACGCTAAAAATTCGTTAAAAATTAATCAGTTGCATGTCGTCGCTATGGAATTGATAGGTGGAGATCACCGAAGCGTGAATAGAAGTAGAAGGCTTCAGTTGAAGCTTTGCACGGATTGCGTGATGACATGGTGACATGCAATATTTTTATACAGAAAGTGGGGAAGAAGGGGAATCCAGAATCATCCACGGGGATCGATGTGGTGTTCTGAGAAAAACGAAGAAAATGTGGAAAAATCCGAATACTATATGAAAAATCCTCATTCAAGCATCCCTATCTTATCCACACTGACAAGTTGCTCACCCATTGCGATAAGTTACTGCGCGGTTTTTCCACCACATTCCCTGGATTTTCTCAGTGTAAACCACCCACAACACCCACAACGCAAAAACCGCAAAACGTAGCACGGAGAGGTACCAGTAGCCATCGGAATCCGAAGTAATCACTCGACACCTCAGTTACTTACAACAAATGTCATGTTTATGTCATTTCCAGCTACAAAAAGCATAGTTAAGTGAGGAACTTCGGGTGAAATGACAACGCTGAAGATCGCCGAACAATCAAAACCAGCTCATAGTCTGTTATAAACACCACTACTACTAGCACCATGTGACTGTGAGCTGACAAATTGCATGTAAACAGTGTACTTTTGAGTAGCATGTGTTTGATGTTGTCAAATTCAACGTGTTCCTGGTGGGTGATCAATGTTTCCAGGAGTTGTCCCCGACAAGTTGGTGGTGAACTCTTGGTACATTCGAGTGATTGGCGGTTTATGGATGCAAGGTACTCAGTGCACCCAGTGGAGGGATTCCTGGTCCGTTCCGAGAGGGTTGCGTGGCCCCCACTACTCTGGATAAGAAGGACGAGTTTGCCAATTGGGCATTGCTACAATTTACTACTGTCATGACCACCTTCTATGAGTTTATGAGCTCCATCTATCAGTGGCGGACGCAGAAAGTGCGCGGGAGGGTGGGCGTGGGAAAAAAATTGGGGTCTTCGCCGTTATGAGGACCCAGATGGAAAATAAAATTAAAAAAAATATCAGTTTTAATAATAAATAATAAATTATCAATATTCAAAAAAGAATTATAAAAATAAACGAATAAAAATAAACTAGTACAACATTTTTATTTGTATTGTAAAGTAATTTCAAAAATTTGGCGACCCAGCCAACTGAACCTTGACGACCGTCGTATTTGAACTAAAAGGGAGGAAAAGAGGACAAAACTCTTTAGGAATCGGTCATGAATATTCACAAATTGCCCAGTTAATTTTTTACAGCTTTTCTGCACTTTTTCATATTCATACTATGTTTTTAATTTATTCTTTGAAATCACCATAGAATAGCTCGAGGACCCCCTGCAATCAAAATTTTCTGCTAAAATTTAGATTTTTTGCAGTTTTCACGGTAAAACTAGAATTACTGAGCAATGTACGATATGACCTACAATTCATACAACTTACCTAGAATTCAAGTTGAAACACACTATGAATGTAGAATAGTTTTTATGTATGTCAGAAATATTTGCTGTCTCAAAATACTTGGCAGATGAGGCGTGACTGCCTGACTCTCTCAATCAAAGCATGCTTCTACCGTACCCTCGCTTGGGTCCCGCTACGCTTCTCGATCCGCGATGCAGTGGAGCGGCGCACGCCATTCGCCACTTATTCCGAGACAGATCAACCCTTTATTAATTTCCATTCCCAGTCTATAAAATCCATCGGTAAAGACGTGGACCAACTCGCTAGTGCGCGGCGCAGCTGTACTGTGACGGTGTAACTCGCCCACCCCTCTGCTGTTTGAGTTCAACAAACCACTGGAATCAATTCAGCGGTTCACAGCAGCGACAGAAAGTGGAAAATATTGCATTATATGATCACAAATAATACTGGAAATAACTAATCCAAGGTGAAAACAGCTGAATGGCGACCGAGTTCAACTGTCACAATCCAGCCGCTACGCGCGCATGCCGCTGAGCTCCCGATTCCATCGATGGTGTTTGTAGACTATAGATGTAAATCTGTGAGTGCGCATACTTCTGGGCGAGCAATAACTCCCATTTAATGGCCTCCTCGTGCCCACGGCTAAAGAAGCCTCATAAGCAGGTACTCTAAAGAAAGGCATTGAAAATCATTGAGCTTAAAATGATACCAAAGGATTCAGTAATCTAATTGTAGGCAAAGTAAGCAGTGGAGGGAACTGAGACTGGCAACACTTCCTTATATAGCATCGGAAAAAACCCCCAGCTCTTTTTTGGAGAATGCTTCTAGTACTACATGGAGGAACTAATATTACGTTGAGGAACTGCTTCTATCATTACATCGAGGAACTAACCAGACACGAATGAATAATGTCAGCACCTAACAATGTATTTCCAAACTCTGCAGCAGCAAAAGGTTACCATATATATCCAACAGCTATCTCTTTAACAAAGCGCCGTAAGCCCGAAAACAGCAGGCATAGGGGGGTCATGACGCGGCGGCACTCATAGACAATGGCAGCCCTGATGCGCAGACTGTGAGACGGCTGGCCGATTTTTAGGGACTCAGACACGCTTTCGCTCTGGGACCCTCAACCTATGACACTCCGCCGTGGATGCGATAGTGGTTTCGTCATCGTCTTTAATGGCTGAGAAACCGACGCTGACCGCATCCCTGCTATCCTCCTTATTCCTGGGTCGTTTTTGGTCGGATTTTCGCCAGTTTCAATGGATCATTCGCTGCTTCTCGTTCAGAGACTTTGTGAAGAGCCTTCCCAGCGCGGATATTCCCTGTATTCGTTCTATTGAGTTTCTTTTAAGGTTTTGCACAACATTTTTAGTTTGTTTGGTTCCGTTATCTACTTCGCATTATCAGTGCAGTTGGCGTTTACTATGAAACGCAATTACACTACTGATGATTGGAGTGGATGGTGATCACTTTGTTGCTACTTACTATAAAAGAATTCACTTTTTTACCGAAAAAAAAGTTTCTTAACTCTTACGTAGGTGCATAATTTCAAGAATCGCACTAAAAGGATATCACATTAGGAAAATTTTATGCGTTTTCTAGGTTTCATTCGGCCACGTCACGAACTGTGCCGAGTTTCTGCTGGAATTCAATAATAACTTCCAATTTCGTCAATTAAGTTGATTTTGTAGACAAAGACGGTTTTTTGAGTATAATCCTTTTTTGCCCTATAACCCCTTTGTCGACAAATGCGTGCAATTCCTGAATGACGAATCCAATCTCCAATGATGAAGGCGAGAGAATAAGTGCTTTCTTGGTTTCGCGGCGGGACCCGCGTGTTACGCTGGCAGTCTTGCAACGGATGAGACAGTGCTTACAAAGCTTTCACTGTGCAATATATGCACAGAGCAGTATAACACCGCTACAACTCATTCACCGCTCCCTCCATGGTGTCCCCGCAGCGGCGGTGGTCCATGCGGTCGTAGTGAGGGGAACGACAGGATACGGGTTCGCCTTGGCCACGCCGTGATGAAAACGACAGGATTTGAATCCGCCCATGGAGCAGTGAGGAAGGCGCTAGAACGCGAGCCCACTGAATGGGGATGGGTCCACCATGCCCCATTAGTGAGGCAAACGCCAGAGTATCGGTCCACCTTGGCCAAACAGTGGTGGAAACGACAGGGTGCGGGTACGCCTTGGCCACGGAGAGGTGAAAACGCCAGGATACGGGTCCGCTGATGAATTGGTGAGGAAAGCGATAGAATACTGTTCTCCGATGGAGGATGGTTCCGCCGCTGCCAGTAGTATGGGAAACGAAAGAATACGGATCCGACGGTGGAGGATTGAGGAAAGCATCGGCCGGAGGATTGAGGAAAGTGCCAAAACACGAGGCCAGCGAATGAGGACACAATGCCCCATTAGTGAGGAAAACGACAGAATACGGGACTCTGATGGAAGATGGGCCCGTCTTGGCGCAGTAGTGAGGGGAACGCCAGGGTACCGGTTCGCTTTGACCAAGCAGTGGGGGAAACGCCGGGATACGGATCCGCGATGGAGGATGGGCCCATCGTTGTCCAATACTGAGGAATTGGTTGTAAAACATCATGGTCCAACAGTGAGAAAAGCTGTTCAAATGTGGTGAAAGGGCCATGCGGCGGGTCCTTCAATGGGGGGAGGGATGGGTCCGTTATCGCATGGTAGTGTTTGAAAAAAGTATTGGTCAGGGTAAAGCACGGGTGCGATATTCCATACCACCCCTACGTATTAGGAGCAGAGAAACAAAAAAGCAAAGGGGGGGGGGTACGTACGGGCTCGGCGATAAATTACTACTACTTTTACTTGTGTAAAATTTTGAAGGCCATTTACATTTTTAACCATTTGAGATATCCAGAAACGTTTTGCGTGGGTTTGGAGTCGAACTCGCCCACCACCACTCAGCTTTACCTTGATTGAATGCTCTTCTGCATGATTTGTGATTATACGATCATTGTGAGCCTTTGTATTAATCTCATTGGTCCAGTGAAATTATAACAGCAGAGATTTGGACGAGTTATACCCTTACAATACAGCTTCGCCGCACACTCAAGCCTAGGTCCGCGCCTCCACCGATGGATTTTATAGACTGTAGCATAGGAGCGCATGAGGGCGCCTTAAATTTCACTTCTTGAACCAGCTACACTCCTCAGGGAGCTATTTCACGCTCCCATGCGACTCCGCGCTCCATTGCAAAGGATTACGGTGGCTTCCACCACAGGAAGGGTGCGGAGAAGGTGCGTGTATCGCACCCGTATCGCACCTGCCCTGTGGTGGACGCTACAGTATTCGAGAGCAGAAGAAAGATGCACATAAGGCATTGAGACCGAAGAGAGAGCAGAGAGTGAGAACACGAATGTTTGTGTGAAATCATGTCAGAATATGTCCAATATTGTCCAAACAAGTTCAACTCTCCAGCAGTCTGATCCTCTTCTTTGTGCTGTGGTCAGCATGTCCAACAGGTCCAAATCTGTTAACCCGTTTCTTTGAAGTTGACAGGTTTGGCTGTGATGATGTGGAGTTTCCATTACAAAAACGGAGCACTACAGAAAAAACGGATCCATTTTCCGCGTGAACACTGCCTCTAACCACACTACGCGTGGACCTCGTGGAATTCCTTTTCCCATAAAGTTCTATCGCTTCTCCATCTCATCAAAAAAATCTTGTAGAAGAAAGTGCGATTTCAGCTCATAAATAAGTAGTGACTTTATTTATTCGAGGCATCACGGCAAAATTGTTGTGGACGTGGCTTACGCTCAGATAGGAGCAAACGGGGGGTACGTATTTGCGGAGGCCAGATCGCACCTCATGCTTCACCCTGGTATTGGTCCTACGCAGCCAGTACGCTGTTTCTTGAAAGTGGCTATAGCGCTTATTTGTGCTCATTTTCACATGACCGTATTTTTGCTGCCAAGTCTCGTCTGCATTCTCACTTATGTGTCAATCGACAACCTCTACTTCCTCTGAGATTCCCAATCAAACCCTTCCCCTTAAACCCTTCTCTCTCTCTCTCGCTCTCCCTCTCTCGAACAAGGAGTATCCCAAGACTTCTCCAGTTCAAAATGAATCAAAAATGAACCGGCGAAATAAGAGATAATTATTATGGAAATGATACTTATCGATTGCCACGTTACATAGTCGTGGATCACTGCCAAACGGTGCTCATCACCCGTTCTCTCGAGTGCCCAAAATGAACTGGCGATGTGGGTGATAGCGAAAATGGTGGAGATGCCTATCGATTGCCACGCCCCTTGATTATCATCCCTCTTACGTCTGGTGTCTCCTAATTCATTTCATACATGTGGCGACCGTCGGCGATCGTAGCGATCGCGACGACAGCCGGCTGTCTTGGCGATTGCTGGCAAGGTTTGGGGATACTCAAACTCTTCTCAGCTTGGGTGATTCCGTGTCATCGTTCGCTGTGTCTGTTGTAAAAGATAGTTCACGGCTGCCAGAGTCCTTTGAAGGACTTCCCCGCGCAGAGCTTGGCATAACTACCCATAGCGGGTTCTTGCGCATGTAAGAAGTGCGGCAACAAAAGCGTGTGGAAATATTGATGCATCGGAAAGTAACTTTGCATGTATCCTTGATGTGTGATGAAAACTTGTCAAGCAAGGCTAACAGCAGAAGAAGACTGGAAGGCCAATCTTAGCAGGGCGGCAAGATTGGTAGAGAATCATGAGGAGGAATTTGTATTTGAGCTGAGTTAATGATTGGTTTTGCTTTTGTTAGTTTTCTAAGGACTCCTTCAGTTAAAACTTCTTCACGAAGCTAGAGTGGCTGCCCCACCCCACTTCCTAGCGTCCCGAAGGGGCGCTAGTATAAATAATTTGCTGAAATGCGATAGCCTCTTCTCAGATATTCTTCAACAAAAAAAATTTTCTCAGACTTTTTGCGCTGTTTCAGAGAAGGATAGCCAACGAAAAGCAAAGGAAGTAAACATTACAATAAAAGGAAGGAAGGAATCCCATAGGCGCTTCGAATTTCATTAGAGAATATTATGGGCTGGGATTCATAAAACGCTAACCATGCAAATCAACGATGGCTAATGTGATTGGTTATCTCATAGCCTACGTAACGATGAGAGGTGCAGGACGCAAAATTTGGTTTGCTAACATGGTTTTGCTCAGTTTTTGCGTTTGTGAATCCTAGCCCTGGGAGAGCAAATTTCACGGACAGTAGAAGCCTCTAAACCTCTGAGGAGAGCCTGAAGTGGTCTTCCAAAAATATCCACCAAGGCTCACCTAGGCCACCGTAAATCAATTTATTTAGGAAAAGGACTTTAAATGTAGGCAAAGCAATCTTTTAGCGTTAGAAGAACTAGGTAAATTTTTGAGAACCACAATATTTCATACTGCTGTAGAAGTGAGATGGAGAAGCTCGATAACGACCAGATTCACATACACAGAAAAAATATATAATTTTTGGATCTTTCACAGAGAATAATACCGCTACATTGCATGAAACCCAGGAAATCATGGTAGGAATGGTTTAATGGATTCTTCCAGGATTCATGTACTACAGTTTGCCAATCCGGAAAAATCAAATCTGTAGCACAGAGCATTAGGAGTTACCGTTGTCACTAAGGTACCGAGAATTAACTTTACTATCTTAACATTAAATCTGGTACGTACGACTGGATGATACTATCTTAACATTAAATCTGGTACGTACGACTGGATGACGACTGTTTGGGAGTGTATCATTGTAAGGGAAGAAGGGACGTAACCAGGCGACCCTGATTGGTACATTCAGCCCTCTGGTCACGCCCACCACCTTGAACGCGTACGGCCTTAATCACAAATACACCATCTTCTACAGAATTGACGCCGTTCGAGTTCAAGAATGGGCGTGACGGACGGCCCGAATGCGTCAATCATAGTCGCCTGGCTACGCCCCTTTTTAATCTCACGATGACATAGACCCGGACTGTTTAGGTTAGGTAACTTCCATTAAAGTGTAGATCACTGGAAAGCACTATAATCTGTATATATAAAAATGAAAGTCTGTATGTATGTGTGTGTGTGTATGTGTGTGTGTGTGTGTGTATGTATGTTCCGAATAGAAATCGCGGAGAGTTAACCAATCGGGACCAAACTTTGCACACATATACAACTCGGGCCGGCGGAGGTTTTAGGCTACCTTAGGTTATCGATTGATTATCGATTTATCGATTTTATCGATTTTTCGCAATTTTCGCCCACGGGTCGGTGAGGACATGTCTACTGGGGTTATCGAATACGCTGAGCACGAATATGACAACCGTTTTGCGCCAAGTATTGATTTATCGATTTTATTGATTTTTCGCAATTTTTGCCCACGGGTCGGTGAGGACATGTCTACTGGGGTTATCGAATACGCTGAGCACGAATATGACAATCATTTTGCACCAATCTGATTAATTTTTTATACTGGTTATTTTGTTTACGTGCGGGTGACGAAAGGGCTACCGAGGGTACTTAACATGATGATCATCGAAATGTTCGTGGGCAGTTCGAGTGATTGTATTAGTATCAATAACTATCCGCATCAGTGTGAAAAGCCGGGGGTAAAAAACTCCCGAGCGAAGCCGGGTATACCGTCTAGTTAGGAGATAAATAGGGACAGCCAATCACAGAATAAATCATAAAAAATCATGATGTAGGTAGGAATCGAGCGAAAAGTCCACGAATCCGGGAAATAGAAGACCGCACTGTCCAACTATTGCTTCTCCCTGGGGCTGCATGCATAATTGAGATTACCCAGGGTAAACGGATTAACACCGCACAAGTTTACCCACAATCAGCACGGTCGTCAGCACATTTGGAGAGGGTAATCTCAATAATTCATCCAAGCACCGTACTGCTCTTTCCTTTCTCGGACATTCGAATTTTCTACCTACTAAACAGTGAATGTTTAATTCTATTGCAAATACACCTAATACAGTATTCGATGCTAATTATGGGAAATACGGTAGCAGAACAAGACTCCGCGCAGCGCACATGAGATCTTCGGACGATAGAGTGTCTAATGAAGGAAAAACGCTCACCCCGAACGCAGGGCAAACGAAAAACGACGCTAATTACGCCCATCGCGCTGAGTAGATCAAATCTCACCCACCTTTAATTAGCCGTTGTATCTCGATGATATTCTGTGTACAGCGATGCAGAGCCATATTAGCGACGCTGGTGCCGGAGGGGTGGGAGTGCACTGCTCTGCGACGCCTGCACTACAACTCGTACGTTCGGGTGCACTCAGGATGAGCGGGGGGCGGGGCTTGTGGCTGCGACAGCCGTCACCACCACCTGCACCCACAACAACGAACAAACTACTCGTTTTTCCAGCTCTGTCACGCTATCGTATAGATGTGTGGCATTACGGTGACGGGTAATTGGTGTAGTAAAACCTGAGGTGCGGTGGACGATGCAGAAACAAAGCAAAGCGACGTCGAGAGGAGCAGTAGCATGTGGTAGTATAGAGAGGAGCTGAAGAGGTCATAACTGGAGGTATATCAGCTGATTTCAGCTGCGAATTCGACGGATTCAACCTGGAAGCAGGTTTAACTTCAATGCTTGCCAGGATGTGTGCTGAAATTGACCGCCCAGCTGCTCTGGAGCTCTCCATGGTAAATATTGTTCGAAAATGACCCCTCACGAATCCATGCTAGGTGGGTCTGCTTCATGGTGACCTTCCACCTCAAATCTAAGAGGAAACCTCCTTGAACTTCGAAACAGGGTTAAACATTAGGGTGAGTCAATACCCTCCCACCAAAATTTACACTTTTTTCTAAATAGTCATAATATTACTGTCATCTTCCAATTTTTATGCATCGAAACAGCACAACGTGCTGCTCAGGTACCGTAGCGCTGGTTGGTGACGGCCATTAGGGACTGTTGAGAAGTAGTAGAACATTCTACATCAGTTCATTGCCAAAGAATTTCAATATCTTTGATCGAAAAATAAATGTTCGTGCCAGACGTCCGAACAAATCAAATAGTTTGGCTTATTAACTTTCGTCAGTTCTTTTTAAATCGGGTTTTATTGGCAGTGTCTCCACCCTCACAGTTCCACTGTGCCTGTTTTCTACATTATCTTTTTAGGGTACTGGTTAGAGCCAACAGTGAGGGATAGTTGGCTCATTTGTTGAGTGCATGTTCCATGCAGCAAATAAGTAAATGGGAAGGAATCCTGAAACTTGAATCAAATTTTCACGAAATGACTTTCACTACAGGTGATCAAGAATAGCTGCGCTTCAGACACGTCAGGAGCTTTTGTAGGGCTTCATGAAATATTCTAGCATAAAGAGCCCTCTCAATTATTCTATTCATTTATTCCATTTTATTTATTTTAATTGAACTACTTCACTAGATTCTTTATATAAGAAATTTAAATGATAGTTAGGACTGTAAGTAGATGTTGTAGTATTTACAGGATTGAAAATTCTTGTCCATTTTTCCCATTTTGACTAGTCAATATTGCGCTTATCCTTTTTTAGAATTCTATCCTTTTTTACAATTTTCTTTGTAAAACCGTGGCCGGCCAGGTCAATGCTTCAGAAACTCCAAAGTTTTTACCACTCTACTCCTGGCTGAGAACTTCTGCCCTCGCCACTGATCCAGGATTAAACTGCTCTATGTTGCTTCAACATCAAAAGTTTCCTTTTCTAAATCAAAATATTCGAATATCAACTAATCGAAACGCATCTAAATACATAATGCGTTTTAGGATTCCAAATACATATAGTCCCCAGAATTTGGGATATCTACAGGGTGCAGCAAAAGTGTCTGAAGAAGCATATTCGACCGTCAAACCATGAGGAAGGAAAACCTAGAAAAGTAATTGTTGCTATGTGTTAGCGGCTCATTCGTTAACACAAATAAAATTTTTGATCCCAAGATTTCCTCCACTGGTAGACTTTTGCCACACCCTGTAGTTTAGAAATTGTGGTTGTTCCATGTTATGGGTTTTTTCGGCAAGACTAGTTGAGATTTTTGCTGTTTATCAAATTTTACGTTGGCCAAACTTACGAATAGCTCTTCTATGTGGGAGGAAAGGAGCTGGGGGCCAGGAATAAGCGGAAGTACTAATGAGATAAGAAGTCTGGAAGCCGGAAGCTGAGAGGACTTCCAAGCATAAGGAACTTGGAGAGGTAAAAAGAGCACGTGTGACTCGGCAGAATTCAGCTACTTCCAGTTCTTCAAAAATCGAGAGGAGTGAACCCCTTATGACGTCAAAATTCAGGAACTTTCGGACCTCCGGACCTCTGAAACCGGTATACGGCTCATCTCTGATGGAGGCGGGAGAGAAAAAAATCGGATCTTCTCCAATTGCGGGTCCCGCTTAGTACAGTTTGAGAAGCAAATTTACCAGCAAGTGAGTTCTAGGGTCAAACAACTGAAATGACTTCTACAAAAAGCCAAATGTTCAATTCTTCACAAATGATCCAAATGCAAAGAGATAAAGGCACAAAAGCCTAGAGTTTCTTTTCTCACCGCCTGTCGTCGGCAATTCTAGCAGCACCTTCGTCAGTTACTGCAAAAACTCAGCAAAAACTACTCTCCGCTGTAAAAAGGTCTATTTTTCCCCTTCAGACGTTGTAACGCGGCTTGTACTTTTTTGTACGGGTAGCTGTGAAGCCGGCCGAAGCTCTAGGCGGCAATCATTCTTTCTTCCGCACTTTCCTCCCGCACTCCCACACCTCAAAAACTTCCGATGGGATGGGCTGCTGTTGAGATTATGAGGTTTATGAGTCGTATGGCTGAACAGCAGAACATTACTACGATGACAAATTCGTAGGCTTATGCCTCACAGATGCACACCATTACCGATCGATATATCGATTTTTGACTGACTATCTGGTTAAAGTCGAACTTCGCTTATTGCTTTTATACATAGGTCCGGAAAATGAGGCATTAAATGCAGTGCTAACAGCAAAGAAAGTGTGACTAATGAATATACGCTAAGATCAATGTATTTCTTACAGTATCACGACAGTACCATCGCTTACGGTACTCATAATAATAGACTCTAAAATTGCTTTTTTTTTCTTAGTTAATCCCGCCTCTGTTCCAAATAAAAAGAACCAGCTAAGCAGTCCCAGCATAGGCTTTCTAACTCCTTAGCTGTTAATCCCAAGTTATTGGAGTGAATTTACGATTTACTATCCCCAGGCAAAATTTAGGAAAATCTCTAACTGCCTGCACTCTCCCACGGATACGATTCTCTAGCTGTTACAGCTTGCAGTGGCGTAATCACCACCCTCGCCTGGCATGCAAACTCTGCAGTGTAATGCAGACGTTGTGATCAGCTGTGTCACGTCGAGCAGCAGAAAAAAAAGGAGAGAAGATGAGGGAGGAAAGGAGGACTACGGTAGGATTGCTAGTACGCAAGTATTATATTTTTGTAGACATACAAGGAAAGAGCGGAGCAGACGAAGAAAGGTGGAGCAAAAAACCAACAGAATAGAGAATCAAGGAGAAGAAGGTTGACATATGAATGAATGAATGAATGAATGAATGAATGAATGAATGAATGAATGAATGAGTGAATAAATGAGTGAATGAATGAATGAATGAATGAATGNNAGAGACTTCAAAGTCAGTGATTGAAGAATCGTAATTGAAGGATCGTCTTATCTAAGAAGAGAGTCGATGGAAAAGAAAGAAAAGCAAAGAGCAAAGAAGAAACACTGAGTACTCTGGATTCAACAAGAAATTTGCTTTATATGTAAAAATATAGATTGGACAATGTTATTCCAAGCTGAAGTCTGCTTAGACTTGCTGCCCGTGCCGCATTACGCTACTGCTATATTCTCCGATAGCTATAGTAGCATCTACATAAAGGTGGCAGAGTTTGTGTCGCTTCGATCACTGCGACATTGGGTTTGATGCATATCGATTAGCCGCTAATGAAATCTCTTCCCACGCGCCGCCCTCAATCGATACATACCAAGAGCAATACTACTGTGATCGCAGCGACAGGAATCGCCAGCTGCAAAGGAGTATGGCAGCAGCACTGCCGGATGCCTCGTTCATGTCTCTCGGCCCTTTTCGAGCTGCGACGCTCTGCACCAACTAATCTGACCGGGAGTGTAATCACAGTCAATGAAAACAATACGGACGCAAGGTAATTTTTGCATACAAATTGGTTGAGCTATTGAAAAGGTCATGCGCATTTGCATCAGTTTTTCTTCCCGTCCATTTTTTAGTTCACATGTGCTAGTAAATGGAGTCATTTTGCTTACAGGAACATGGCAGTTATTGTAGTGAGGAGCATCTCCCTTGTTGGTGTACTAAATAAATAAATAAATGGATAAATAATCAAAGATGGTTGAAGAATAAACAATCTGTGGGTGAGACAAATCACCAGCAGGACCAACATATCTACTAATTGCAAGCCGATTTAATGACTGAGACCCGCTTCAGTGCTGCGCCTCAATTCCTTAGTAGACTAAACTCGTAAACATTTCTTGAACATCTCAAGTTATTATAGTTGAATAGGCAAATGTGACAAGTTAAGCGCCGGTTCGGCGCAACGACTGTACATGAGTCCAGATTATCGAGCAATGTGGAAAACTTATAAGAAATTGGTGAAGAACAGCAACGTAGCATGTAAGTCTCGTGCTCATTCGCTGCCCTCTAAAGATTCCAACAAATGTGGAAAATAGATAAATTTAACAAACTCATCATATATAAAATCAACGTACCTGGAATTGTGTAATAGCATCGTAGTTTCTTTTCTATGAATAGGTCTCTGGACATTTGCTTCAGTCATGCAAACTTGGTGCATTTCCTTTTGATCTCCTTTCGGTTCGTAGGCTCGTGATACCCAATCGCAGATTGTAGTCCTGGATCAGCACATGCACAATAAATCAAAAATTTTGCTCATAACAACGACGAACAAGCGAACAGAATAGAAGAAGGAATATCGCTTGCAGAAATCCATCTCGGAAAAGCTGCTTCTAACACAAAATTAAAGGTCTTTCTGAGATGCTCAGACATTCAGACTGCTTATGACGAACGTACAACCGATGAAAGATTTCCTTGTGTATTTCTACGTGGAAATAGCCCATGGGCTCATCGAAAGATCTTTACTTTAATCCCTTCTATTTATGGGTGGTTTCTCACGCCCGTATAGGTACGGGTTTTTGCCCGATTGACCAAGCCGACTGACTATATGCAGTCTGATTTCAGAGCACTTCATGCTTCGCTGAAGATTTCCGGGCTGTATTCAGTCTGTAGGCAGTTTTTCATTGATGGAATTTCCAACTAATGATTTCTCAGCTGGCCGACCGACCACCCACGTA
>JARK01001577.1:22602-65744 GCA_000688135.1 Ancylostoma ceylanicum
TCCTGCCCACTTTCTGCGTCCGCCACCGGTACCTTGATAGAAGTTGTAGGAAAATGAATGGAAGTTGTAGAAAAAAAAAGAGAATCAAAATCACTGGAGTTAAGAAATCGCGAACGGGCAATTATCAGTACACCTTGATTCACAGTAATTTTTTAGACCATTTCTAGATTTTCTAGATCTGTTTTCTATAGAACATGCACGTCTGTGACATTTGCCAAAGAGGGAGAACTTTAGAAATACATAGAATGGCTAACCTACCTTTTGATTAGCACCCATGGCCGCTAGCACGAAGAGAGTCGTTCCAACAGCTGCTAAAGCGACGAGGCCTATCGTCAGAGCTACAGGACCCAAGAAAATCGCTCCCAACAAGATCGCTATTGGCGCAATGATGATGAACAGTCCAAGTGCCCAAATCCATGGGTTGGGTTTTGTGATAACTGCCAGCTGCCGCATTCCTCCAACAATCACTTTTCTCATCTCTTGGCCCGGAAGAATGCCTTTCTCTCGCAGATAAGGGACAATGGAGACAAGGTGACTTTTATTAACTAAGATCCAAGGCGCTTTCTTCTCCAGATGGTGATAAATCATCCTGTCGATGTAGTAGTCGTCTTTAGAGAAATAATGCTCATCAGGTGCGTAGACTTGCTTCAATAAATGAGTTATTCTTTCATGATTAACGATTCCACTGGAAAGGAGATCTGCGTGGAGATCAGAATACGGATTCGTGGGGAGTAGAATTCTATGTACAATGTCGTGGTTGGAAAGAGCCTCACGGACGCTGCTCCGGAGAGATTTCAATGCATACCCGTAACAGAAGTACTTCGTCAGTAACTTTTCTAATATTGGTCGAATGTTTTCGGAGAAAGTGTCGCAGTTCATCCTGTCAACTAGTAAATAAATCACTTCTTCTTTGGATTCATCATCCTCATTTTGTTCATTTTCATCCTTGTCAGCAATCACGTTGTTGTTCTCCTCCTCCACTTCGGCCACCTTTCTTTCTAGTACATTTTGCTCAACCAGTTTCTCCAAAATCCATGAAGCCTCCGTAGCCGACACAGCCAGTTCTCTCATTACCAAGTCCTTCGTCAGGAAATCGAATTGATCAAGATTTTCGATGGAGTACAGCACAAGTGGATTCAACTCCGCTACTACTTCTATTGCAGCCATACCCGCTTCCAAACACTCCTGGAGTTCGTGGTTCTTCGCGTCGTCATCCTTGAAAGCCTGCGCCGCACCGCCCACATCGTAGAGGTTGCATTCATCGAGATCGTTTTCGGATAGCTGTATATGGAAGGGCGTCTTCTTGAGAGAAGCAGTCGGAAGATTTTTCAAAACGGGAACGCGAGGTAAGTTTGATTTTTTCACCGCTATGTAGACTTTCTCCTGTAGGAAACACCCTGCTCGACGTAACGAATCCCAGAAGCCGGTGACACTAGGCATCGAGAATGCCTCAGAAAGAATATCGGCTGTAATGACTTTCAACCCTTCGTGTTCGTCAATTTCATCACTTTCGTTGATAGCGTTGAAAGCTGAGGTCAACATTGGAATAGAGATACCATGATTGATAGAAATCATATGCAGTTGACTTATTGTGTATGATCTGGAAAGTGTTGTGGGTGAGAAAATACCAGCTCTTCGGAATTCTCTAAAGCGACGGACGTGCATGGATGGTGGTTCAGCCGCCAGAGCTACGTCTTCAGGTTTCGCAGTGTGTCCAAGGATATCGTCGATGTTCCCTATCAGAGTTTCAAGCACAGCGACGGCCTCCTCTTGTTGCATGACAAAGCCGCGAGACTTCACAATGGATGGATTCTGTTGCAACTTAGAAATCACGTTGCTCATCATATTCTTTTGCTGCGCACGAGCTGTGAACAGCCCTCTGGCATTCAGCAGACAAGAAGTCGCCTCTGCCAACATATCCATATCGTTCCTGATCAAGTTTTCTGGCGCGTCATCCACGTCTGCAACCTTATTCATGAACTCCTTTTTCATCTGACGGATTCGCTGTTGCTTAATTATGCCCTTGTAGTAGTATGCCTCAGCAGCGAACTCAGGGAAATCCTTCAGAACTTTATCCAATGTAGTCAGAGCAGAAGAATGATGACCGGTTGAAATATCGATCAATGCAGATGCAAGGAAAGGCTGAGGACAGGTGATCCAAGCGAAAGCGCTGCTCACGTTTTCCTTTAGCTTTACGGGATCCTGCACAACTTTCGGTAAGGGATGGTTCCTGAGGAACTCTCTGACGGACTCAATGATCTGTGCTTTCTCTTGGCTGCTCTTGTTGTGCTCGCACCTCTTGATCGCTTCAGTCTTCCTGTCCAGCCACATGGCCCACTCATCCAGCAAGGCGAAGTAGACCGTTTGTAGAAGCGTTGGAAGAGAATCTTCAGAGTGGCTGTAGACGCTGGATAAAACTCCGGAACAGTGGTCCTTGAAAAGAGTGAGACACGTCTCCTCAACTTCGATGTGATAGTCATAGAACTGCTTCAGCGAGCGAAGTCGATGTACCTCGGCATTGTCTCGAAACTGTTTCAGCTGGAAGATATTCGTTGCACTGTCGTCCTCGACCAAAGTGATGATTTGGCCAGATCCTGGTTGGCCACATCGTGCGGATCTACCATAGGCCTGGTCTTCAATCCTGCTGTTCTCTGGCAGAAAAGACACGATCACGTGAAGTCCTCCAGCAATCGCAAGTTCCTTTGTGAGGATTATGTCGGTTCCGCGTCCAGCGAGATTGGTAGAGATGATCACTCGGGAACACATAAGGCCGCCAGTACTGGAAAAGTCAAACTCGTCGAATTCCCGCCTGTAGACGATGATGTTATTGAACGTGTCTTCAATTTCACTTCCCCTGGATTTCTGCTCACTTTCGTACATCTGCAAAAGTCCTGCGTGCACAGTTTCCACATCAGCTATAGAGCGACAGATAATCAAAACTGATCTTAACGCCAACACTTGGTCACAGGTCTCGTCGTATATCTCCTTTATCCACTCCATCGTTGTATTCGCCAGCACTGGTGCATTCTCGTTGAACGTTTTCGCTTTCCAGGTGGGAATCCTCACAAGATCGGCGTTGTAGAGGGTAACGAGACTGTTGCTTTCCTCTTTCGACCCTAGCGTGCCGCTAAAACCATTAAGTCTTAAATAGCCTTTGAGATACGAAACGTTGGAAACGAAGACAGCCTTCAGACTCAGAGGAGACAAACGGCAGCCGTGTTTCAGCTGCAGGAACTGATGCAGTCCTTCACTCCACTGCGATGTCGCCAGATCCGTACCTGTGCCTCGGTCAATGATGGTGACAAGTGGTTGAAGGTCGCCACTTCTCCCTGTGTGGTCAACGTCTACCACGTACTCATCGTTGTGCTGCAGGAACAGCGCCTTTTTCGCATTGTCAATGAACTCGTCCAGGTGGGCCAAAGCAAAGTCTCGGAGATATCCAGGCACGGTGATCTCTCTAGGTCGATTTAACACCAAGGTTATCATTGCCAGCACTCGCCCAGCTAGTGTGACTCCACACTCGCTCCTGAGTTCAACAGCGAGTGTCTTAATATTCTCAACGTTCGCAGCGAGAAGTAATCCCTCCTCGCTAATTATATGATTTTTAAGGAGCAGACGCCAGATCACACCGATGTCAGATACTTTCTTTCCGTCGTAGAGGAGACCGGCCACATCCTTCTTCGTGATCAGACCGTACATATCCATTAGCACCCTCCTGCGTATTTCCTGTGAATTGAATTGGTTTTCGTCTTCCACAGCAAATACAGGCATGTTGATCTGTTTGTGAATAAAAAGAAACAAGGATTCCAGAAGCTCCAAACCTGGAATGTTGTGTGAAAGATACAGCATGTTGCTACCATTGTCGAGCAGCATGGAGTCTACTTCGTCCACGATAACGTTGCATCTGGTGCGTGACCCAAGTATATTCCTCTTATAAAAATTATGCAGAAGATGATCTCTTTCGAATCTCGTGATATCTCCATAAACGACGTCAGATTTATAGGCATTCTTTCGTTTGTCCAGGTCTTCATCACAGTTATGCGAGACCGTAATGTTGAACGATTCGTAGATGTCCTTCATGTGCTCAGCGTCTCTTTGTGCCAATACGGAAGAGCTTGTAATGATATCGACTGTCTCGTGATGCTGGCCCGTTTTTATCCTCATTATGGCCAGAGCAACAATGATATAACTCTTTCCTTCTCCGGTGTTCACTTGCGACAATAGGTTCTTCTCATTTTTGACTGCGCTGAGAACAGCAACTTTTTGCGTATCGCGAAGGCGAAGTTTTCGCTTTTTGAATAGTACTTCATCGATTCTCTTCAGTAATGCGACATGAGGATCATCTGCAACACGGCCTTCTAATAGTGCTTTGATGTTTTCCAGTGCAGCTTGCCTCTTTGCCTTTTGTTCCCCACTGTCTTGGGGGTTAATTGTAAGACGCACAACGTCGGAGAGAGTGCGGTCGTTTTGTGGGAAGACTCGGTTCCAGACCGACAGTTTCATGACTTCTTTCATCCATGCTAGCTGGACGGCTTCATTAGTGAGAAGGTGGATGTTACCGAATCTTTGGGCATAGCCGCATTGCACAAGGGAAGCAAAGCTCAGCTTGTCTTCAATAACTGCCGATGAGGCAACGAGGCTTGCCGCATCGAGCAAACCTTGGATATCTTTCTTGGCAGATTCGGTGAATTCTATCTCTTTGTATGCGATCATGTACGAAATGCGTGAAATGAGCTTCTCAAAAATCATCACCGCTCCCTTGCTAGCGACTTCATCGACGATTTTTCTCAACTGCTCACCTTCGGAATTTCCGAGTGAATTCAGAAAAACGAAGAAGTAGCCGACGGTTCCGTACTCTCTGAGCAGTGGTGCGTAGGAAACCCAAGTTTGGCACTTGGCGATGTCGACCCATTCGGGAAGGGATATCTTTTCTAACTGCGCCACCCTGTCCTCCGCATGCGCCAACATGTCTGTCAGGCTTCTCAAAGTGGGCTGGTCCAGAGCCATTTCGTGTAATTTCGAACCGAAAAGAGCCCTCAACGTTGGATCCTGAATGACTGCAAGATCAATGATCAGATCCTTGAATTTAGGAGAGTTTTCCTTCATCATAGCTACAAGACGGACCGCTAACCAAACATCATGTACTACTCCGTCCTTAGAAAGAATACAAGAGCATAAATTATCTTCTGCTACGGTGAAATTGCAGATTACTTCCAAGGCAGTGTTCATCATGAACTGAAACTCTGCAATAGAGAGAGGGCAGCCTCTCAAGCAGAACAGCTTTTGAAGAAATCTCAAGAACTTCGGCCCAGCACAGACCGTCACTCCTTTGCACCACTCCTCTACGATAGCGCTCTCAGCGAAAAAAGGAGTTATATCCAGGCTTTCCTCTGACATCGGAACAGGGATGTTCAATCTGCGAGACTGCAAACTCTGGCGAAGCTTACGAATGGTTAGGTCCGGCCCTATGCTGGACACTTCGCCCTTCTTGCTGATGTGTAGCTGTCGAACGTCGTTCACGAATGGGTTGATGTTCTCCACTAATCGCATCTTCGAATGTCCGCTATCACAATATACTCGTACGTTGACATTCGATGTATCTGCAACGAAGAACCGATACGAAGCGCATTTGATTCCATATCGAAGCATAAACTTCCTTAAATCGGAGTGATTCTCTGGCATTCCTTTCGCCTTTACGTTTGCCATGAAGTCTTCAGTTCCCAATATGATGTCATCGTCTCCAGTGAACCAGTCACATGGAGTCAACACATTCTTCAAATACTCCTGATGATATCGAAATAGTCGCAAGTTGTACTCAAGTATCTGCTGTGTAAGGAAGTACATATGCACTAGGCTCATCGGAGTTGATCCTGGAACCAATGGCTGCCTTAACCTGTTCTTCTCGATTGAGAGCCTGCTGTACAATTGCGTTTCGGTTTTCATCAATTGTGTCAAACTATTAAAAGCCTTCGTGATTTCACTGAGATGGTTTTTGAGCAGCGCTGCGACGTCTTTGAAGGACTCGTTTTTATCTGATTTGAAGAAGTTGGACACAGAGTCGGTGAAATTGTTCCATTTGGATCCACTGGAATCTTGCTGAGGTGCGCCAGTTTCTTGCAAGGGAGCATTCTCGCCAGCGTGTTTCTTCAATTGTTCCTCCTCAGCAAGATCATCCTCTTGCAGCCTCTTCAGCTCTTCACCGCTGATGAACGTTCTCAAATAAGTTTTGGCTTCCTCCGGATTGCACCAGTTTAGTTCCGGCTTTGTGTAGTTCTCAAAGACCTTGCTGTGTTTAGAAAGACAGTCGTAAATTTCGGAAAGTGCAATGAGAAGGACTGTGGATGCGGACTTGAATTCAAGTTGATCGAAAAATTTATCCAACTCTCGCGTACGGAATCCTGTGGAAGAATTGTTCACATTCCTCCAAAACTCTTCTAAGGGAACCGGGCATACATCGAGCAGCTCTGGTCCATCTTCGACTAAAGACAATTCCACATCTCCATCTTCTGTGCTGGATTCTTCTGAAAGACTCGAAAGTAGTTTCTTTTCCTCCAGTTTGGTTTTCACTTCGTTGGAGAACTCCTGAACGTCAAATAGTGTCATTCCATTGCGAAGTCGTCTTCTGTTCTGGAAAGCAGAAACCAGCAGCTCACGGTCATCTAACTTCTCTGCTAGGCGAGACAAGATAACCGAAGTTTCTCCACTGACATCGATCGGCACGGCAAATACATCGTTCCAGAGAGAAATGAGATCATCAATGGCCGTTCGATTATCATCCGCTTCACGGATTCGTTTTAAAACCTCTTGTGGCTGTACTGATTTCCGATTTTCTTTTTTCGCACCGTGAAATTGTTCATCAGCAATATGCGTCCTCACAACTGTAATTTGCTCAGTTGTTCTCTGTTCTTCCTCAGTTTCTTCCACAACATGTACGCTAAACTCCGCTCGTTCACTATATTCGATGTCGACTTCCTCACTGACACATTTGTTCGCATACTCATCCAGAACCACATCAATGGAAATGTTTTGCTTGCTAATTGCTTGGGAACGACTCTGTCGATCACTCGCTTTTCTTTTCTCTGTACTTCTTGTGGACTGGATTTTATCCACACTGCTGGTACTTATACCGACGAAACAGGCTTTCTTCTTTTCCGCATACATCCTATAACCGCTGAGTCGCGTATACTTTTCAGAATTATAGTGATAGGTGTTGGTTATTGTTTGCTGGCTGTCAATCCCGTACGTCCAGCGATCTACTCGTTGCTCCCATGGCTTGGACCCACCGGACTGATCAATTAGCGCAACATCATTTCCATTACTTCCAGGATCGCCAGTTCTTCCACATTTCCCATCTAGACCATCGCTTCCGTTCTTCATCTCCGATTCGAATCCACTGATTTGCCTTCCTGAAGAGATCCTCCGTGCAATGAATTCGCCTCTGTTTCCTCCTTCTCCGCCAACACCATTCGCTCCTGCTTCTGACCCCATGCTGCCTTTGCCGCCTTTCAGTACAAATCTGAAATCGTACACGGTACATAGCAGTTTTCGCATTCCTGCAATTGCAAACTCCATTTCGCGGCCATCATCACATTTGTATGTTCGTTCTATCCATTCTTCGAATCCCTTGTATTTACTCTGCCCGAATGTTTTAGTCCATCCACTACCAGGATCATATCCACTAAATACGCTCCAGTCGCACAGGTACAGAGATGTGTATTCCGGCAGAAGCCCATACAAGTCGTCTCTGGTATTTCCTCTTCCGTGGATTCCATTGACGCCGTCGCCACCGTCTTGCCCTCCTTCGCCATCTCCTCCATTCAGTAGGACCTTCACGTTTTTTGGATTTTTTACTTCATTCGCACATAACAGGAGGTTGCCACTTGATTCCCCTGCTGCTCCGTCGGTTCCGTTTTCTCCTCGCTCACCTCTACTTCTTCCACTTCTTGCCTTTCCTCTTACATCTCGACTGTAGCTTTTCCCTGTAAAAGAATACAGTCATGCAGCTTGTTAATATTCATTACTGTCAAGGTTGCAACTCACCTGACAGGTTAATCTCGCACTTATTCGGAATAATGATTTTCTCAGCGACAAATGATAAATTCACACCATGCCACTGCTCATTGGAAAGACTGCAGTCCACAATAATGGCGTATTCCGCGTAGATATTGATCTCGGAAATTGTATTATCATTTTTAAGTTTCTCTTCAAGCATCCTCTTGAAACTACTCAGGAAAAACAGCTTGGAAAACATCCTGAAGCGCTTTCCTTTGCTCTCTTCCACTATAGAGGATGTGGTCACGATCCCAGCTAGAAATTTCTTGAGCTTTTCTAAACTATCGGTGGATAAATTTTCCGTTGGAACATCATCGAGAGCAACTTTGAATCGGTTGAAATACGAGTCTGCTCCGCTTGCTTTCGGCCAGTCCGCTTCTTTCAAGTCTCTTAGTCTTAGCGACGGCTTTTTTGCTAGAGAGTTGTGCCATATGAGGTACTGTGTCAAGTTCATCTCTCCTGACTTGAACCAACTGACGATGATCCGTAGCAGTTCCTTTTCCGACTTTTCGCTCGAAAAATGTGGTACCAGTTCGTTCAGGACCTTGTGAAACTTCGCCAAGATCTGCTTCTGTTTTCGTGGCTCGTCTTTCAGCACATCAGCAAGGTTTCTGATCTGTAGCTCTTCCAATTCTGATCTGAAAGCAAGTTGATAAGGGTAACGAGTGGTTGAACTTTTTCGAGTTTTTCAAGTCCTAAATACGATTTTGTGGAGAAGTAATGTGTGGGTGTAAAATTATTGTTATAAAAAAGTGGTTGATTTCATTCTGTAAAAGCTGCTCGATGGACCTGGGAGAATTGAAGGTATTCAGGGATTGTACCAAGAAAGAGAGAAAAACAGTGGCGGCCAATATGATATGATCAGAGGCACTTTTGAACATAGAATCTTAAATTCTAACTCAAATATGGATTGAGCTACATATTCGGATGAAATTTGAGAAATTCGTGAGGGTTTAAGTGTTCTCTCTTTCCGCTGCTTGACATTGGCTCGAACTCGTTCCAAGCAGGTCTACAGCGTTCCAACTGCAGGCTCACTGTTTTATCAACACTATGGTTTTCGACTGTATCACGACACCTCAATTCGGAAAGAAGTTATTCTGAATCGTATCGTTAGCGAGCAACTTGCTACGTATATAAGTTGCGTCCTATGGTTCCATATAGTTGAAATGATCTTTTGATGATTACGATAAACTAATTTTTTCCTCCCGTTTGAGCAGCAAAGGAGGTGCAGCAATAGCATTGTGGTGGAAATAATAGGCCGAAATTTGTCCAATCTGCATCAGCTCCTTTTTTTTCTGCCAGTAGCTAAAAGTTGGGACGCTGGACAAAATCCATAAAATCCGAAAAAGCTGAACTTTCAGTTCAATAATCCACGTTGACTAAGTCTGTGCCAATGCTAAGTTGTTGTTGGAAAGCGTTCATGGAGCTTTAATAAATAATTAGATTTGGGTTAGATAATTCAACCCGGAAGCGCAGTTATAGCAGAAGATTCCCTAGTTAATATGGCTCTGATCGTATCTTATTGAGCGCTACTGTATGTTTACAAGCTGCCCAGAACTGAAAATGATGTTGGCTTAGTCAGAAATCGTGCAAGAAGTGGCGATTCGAGCCATGTTTTAGCAAAAGGTTGACTTGTTCACCAAAAAAATGGAACTGGCAAAGAATTCAAAGGATCACGGATAAACAAGAACTACAGAAGGTCACCTTTTTCTGCTCTTAGAAGAAAGACGCGGAAGTTTTTGCCACGAGTTGGAGTCTAGTTGTGCATTCTCGTATTCGTTGACGGTGGAGAGGAACTGCTCATTTCTACTGCAGCAGAGTTCCGTGATGTTCTCCAGGACATCGTTTGTCACGGCTTCCGACAAAGTTTCTATGTAAAAGTCTCGAGCAGCATTCAGAAGAACCTGCAATGAATCTTTTCTCTAATAAAAATGCCGGGCAGCTGTTGCTCAAACGGTTGGGGAATCAAAGGCAAGGTCTGGCTAAAACATATTTCTTCTGTTTCTCATTTGAAAAATAGGATCTATGACGGCTGTGAATGTAAATAATGCCCGGAAAAAAATTCGTTAAGTTACAGTAAACGGCGGATGTTCTGCTTCCGTGTTTTCGGAGTACGTGCAACCAGTTGACAAACACTACACACCGAGCCACGTAAAGGTGTGGCAATAACACATACAGATGTGGCGTTGCATCGGAAGGTGCCGCACTACCTGTCCCGCTGTATTAGTGGATGCCGCAGCACACATGTCATTACGTAAGTCACTGCGGTAACACCATTTTGTCGCTGTATGGGGGATCGTTGCATTAGGTGTACGCAGCTGGGTTAGGAGAGGGTAACGGTGGGGACACCATCTGGGCAGGAGCTCCCGAAACCGTAACCTTGGAGCATATTTCCTTAAAACTTGAGAAGCGCTAACAAACTCAATTTAAGTACGTGATGCAAGGATACGCTACATCATGAAGAGCCTAAACCGCGCATTCAAAATTTTGGGCAAACCTTGACCTTGAAATTCTCATACACACATTGTGCGCTAACATACAGTGGGCGTCGATGGTGCTGACCCGTCTGCGGCCTCGAAAAGCACGCGGCGCGACCGTGCCGCTTACGATGGAATTGTTGTTGCGGTGGCGAATCTGGGTTTATTTCATAGTTGTTCATCACATTTGATGGTAGCTGATAAGAAAACTAACTGAATACCAAGAAAACCCCATAATTTGATGTCCCGGAGAGGATTGCTGCTTGAGCGGCGCGGTAGCGCCGCGTGCTTTTCTGGGCCGCAGACGAGTCACCGCCATCGACCCCCACTGTAGGTGTGTGGCACACCTATGCTAGCGCATAGTGTTTGCACGCACAAACAAAGGCATTTCAAAGAACATTTCATTTTCTGAAACCGTTGATCCACCTCCCATCTGAATGAACTGAAGAATTACACTAGATCACATGCTACTCCTATGATTCATGAGATCCTACCATGCATTTACAGGTATGTGATCTAATTCTGAGTGAAACCAGGGCACTCTCGCACAAAATACACTACTAAAGAAGATCCTAAAGATCCTAATTGCGCTCAAACACAGGGATATTTAAAGGACGACTGTTCCCCAATGCGTTTTCACATCTTGAATAAATCAGGTGCCGTTGTGACCCTAGACTTATTTGAGCATGATTACGGCTTTGCCGCCACTCTCACGGATCCTAAGAATTCTTTACAGTGTGTGATAGACGCATGTTTGACAAAAGACTGCTTGTGCTCGTAGAATTCCTTCTCGCAAAAATCATACTCCTGTGAGCATCGAACCCTCATGTTCGCTTGAACATACAGTGGGCGTTGATGGCGGTGACCCGTCTGCGGCCTCGAAAAGCGCGCGGTGCGAGGGCGCCGCTCAAGCAGGAATCCTCTCCGGGACATCAAATTTTGAGGTTTTCTTGATAGTCAGTTAGTTTCCCTATCATTTACCATCAAATGTGATGGACGATTATTAAGAAAACCTAGATTCGCCACTGCGGCGACGATTCCATCGTTAGCAGCGCGGCCGCGCAGTGTGCTCTTCGAGGCCGCAGACGGGTCACCGCCGTCGACGCCCACTGTAAATACTGCTTTTGTGTCACTCCCATGTTTATACATAGAAGGTAAGTTCGGTGTGAAACAGACGAATATTTGGCACCTAACTGCTTGCACACGTAGAATTTTATTTTGCAAAAAAAAAAACACGTCTAACCCTTGCCTGTTTGAAAATGCTGCTTCACTGCTTCATGTGGTTGGAATGAAACACTAATTCAAAGATTAAATTGAATTTAATTATAGAATATTTTTGATTATTCTGAAATTCAAAAACGATTGAAAATTTCTATAAAAAACTTCTGATAAAAAGTGGGAAAAAGTGTTCGAAAGGGGGAGGGGGAGGGGCGTGCAGGGGACAACTTGTTACGGTCACCATGTTTGACTTTGTACAATGAGGTGGTATGCCCGCCTCTCCCGTTGACAGTAGCTGAGGAAATGTTTAGCCAAATAATACTGTCTAAAAATACTCACACGATGATGCTTTGATTTATCGGGAAATAAATGTAGAAGTGTATCATTGCACGATTTTCCATCGGCAATACAGCGAAGCACAAGCAATCGGTATTCGTCAGCCGTGAGTAATTCTTCGATGCCTAGGAAACCATCTTCAATATATTTTCTTTTTTTCTCGGTACAAAGCGCAACTAAGCACACACATAGACCATAGCATTGGTCACTCGAAATGTGACCATAATAGGTGATAAAACAATTACCCCTTTTTTTTTACCAAATCAATGTTTACAAGAACAATGAAGAAGGATCTCACCGTTAATGGACATGTCATCCACAACAGATGAGGAAGCACCCATCACAGTTCTGCCTAAAAATCAACTTCGAGATAGATAAGCTGGAATATCCACAGAAGTTATCCACCACATACAGTACCGGCCAAAATTATATAGCCTTTTCAACTTTCCTCCATAACTTTTGCTAACCTAAATCATGACTCAACGTGAAGCCTTGAAGTTCAAATTTTTGTGGTAGTTGCAGAGACTCAAAGTTCGTTGAAATTAAAAATTTGAACTTCAAAGCTTCACGATAAACTGAACTTTGCGTTAACAGAGGTTATGGAGGAAAATTGAAAAGGCTATATAATTTCGGCCGGTTCTGTATGTCCTTTTTCTCAGAATAAACACAGTTTAACCGCTTCTTAGAAAAACAGGAAATGACTCGTTAAAGACACCACCTATCTTCATAATACTGCTTCAAGTAAACCCGCTATGCACATGAAAAGAATCGCCTCAGCTTAGTAGAGATGAGATTGGTCTTACAACCACCTATCTCCTGAAAGAAATTGTGAATCGACCCATTGAGGTGGATTTTCTTCTTGTGTTTGCTCGGAATGACTCAAATTCGGAATAACTTTGGCACACGAGTATACTCTTACCTAGATCGGATTACTGCTACCACTCCAAAAGCAGTTAAGCAACCCTGTAAGAGATTAACAAAAGTAATAGAATAATAATACAACAGTGGAAAAAATATGAGATTGCGACTGAGGAAAAAAGAGGACAGATGTCCAAATACCCATAAAGAGATTTTACTGAGCGAAAGCGAACCGTAATGTTCACCTGTAATGAATACGTACAGTTTTCGAAGTCAAGAAAGAGATACAAATCAATCTAAACATGGATAAATAGAGTGAGGTATAACGGTGAGGTGCTAAGGAAGAAGAATTGTCATAGTATTATATTACAGCAATAACTACGTCCAGTACCGGCCAAAATTATATCCTTTTCTACTTTCCTTCATAACCTCTGTTAACGCAAAGCTCGGCTCAACGTAAACCCTTAAAGCTCAATTCTTTAGCCTAAACGAATTTTGGGTGTCTACAACTATCGTAAAAATTCGAACTTCAAGGCTTTACGTTGAGTCAAGATTTACGTCAACAGAAGCTATGGAGAAAAGTTGTAAGGACTACATAATTTTGGCCGGCACTGTATATCATTTATCCACTAGCTGTATGTATATGTAATGGATAAAGCACAGAGTCTCACCACCTTTATGATACTTTTGGGGATTTTAAACCTCGTCGTTACATAAAAGGGGTCACATGAAACATAAGAAGGCTACTAATGCAACACTCGAGGAGATTTTAGACTACCAGCACCGAAGCTCTGTAACCATCTAGATGTATAGCACTAGCCTCATGAAAACGGAAATAGAGCCGTCCTCCGACAAAAAGCATGTCAAAAATTTAGAAAATAATGAAAATAGAAAATTGGTGGAAAGCCGCCAACCCCCGCCTATTCTCTCAAAAAAAAACCACTCAAAAAGACGGCTGGGAGATCTCATTCACGTCTGTGCACCTCTATTCACTGCATTTCAAGTAGGTTTCCCTCAGGAATTATGAAGACGATTTTGCGATGAGACTCTGCCCTCGACTGTGCCATAAGAATTCTATTTCTGGAAGTGAGAAGCGACAGTTTCGCGCGGGAAATAAAGAGGGGGATTGCCCAGCAAATCCTCGTAGGGGACAAAGGTGTTCGGAGCCTTGGTGTATCCAGTGTACTTTTTGTCAGTAGCCCAAATCCTTGTTTTCATCTGACCGTCTTGTGCTACGAGAGTAGACTGATAGTGTTTCTGGCTGAAGATATGGTTCTTCATTTCCTGAAAAATGGCATTATTATGTTACCATTAAAGCGATAAAAATCACCATAAAAAATCCTAAAGAGTTAGCCAAGTATTGCAAAAGTGTCTGTTTCTCGCCGAGTGACCCTTCACTTGTGGGAACTAGGGACAACCTATTCTTTCGGTTTACAATAGAAATTCCAAAGCTAAACGTGTAAGATCGCATAAAAAGATAGAATGGAAGATTGAGGAAGGTTCACTCCACCTACATACAATGAGAACTACTTCGCAATTCATAGAAAATTGGGACCTACTATGCCTAAACTACTAGCAATTTCGAGGTTAAGGTGAGAAGAAACGAAGGACCAAGAGCTAGGAATCTCTCAACTATTGGCGTTGCTTAAAAGTTTCTCTCGTACAAGTATCTGCTTGCATAGGATACCAATTGCACCGCAATTATTTACTTGTTACACCTAATTTAGCTCAATATCGTAAGCGAATGCTGCTTGGAATACAAAGGCGTTCAGATCCTTTCAACAGTCGAATATCGAGGGAAAAATCCTATTATCTTTTTTGATATTCTGACGGAATTTGAATGAGTTCACCAGGACAATGGTGTACTAGAGAGGCCACAAAGATGCTTGGAACAGCAATTATTATACTTCTTTCCGGAGAAGCAAGATGGAGCTGGGTGCATCGGGTGCAGAACCTTGCTATGACATTATCGTAAATGGTTTCAACTCCTAGGTATATTCAAAGCATGTTATTGACCCAAGAATCAATTACCTTAAAGTAGACTTCGTTGATGTTCTCTTGCGTCCAGAGGTTCTCTGGCGCTTCAGTTTTAGTTTCAGCGTAGTAAGCAGGAACAGTCTTGTCGAAGTGCTTCTCAACGTGATAATAGGCTGAGAGGAGGTCCCCATGGAAGAACTGTTCTGTTTTCGCATATGCTTTGATTTGCTGAAATGCTCCATATAGTGCAAAACATTCAAGTGGTTGGAAATTGAAGTATTAGGTTGGCGCGAAAATTTTGTCGTTTTTTCTTTGTCGGCTTTACTTTCTCCATAACTTTGCCGAACTACAACCTTAACAAGCGGCATAATTTCTATTATTAGTAGAGGACACTGCTTGTTTCATAAGCACGTCCCTGTTGCCCTATGTTCAGAATACGAGAAGCTGCTAAGCGGAAAAACTAGAGACTGACATTTTTGGGTAGGCATGTTTGGCGATTTTTTTGTGGGGTAGGAGGAGCTTCTGAGGCTGGGGAAGATAGCGCCCATACCGCAAAAATCCTCGAAAATGTGATGGGTGGTAAGGCGTTTACCACCTAAATTATCGAAGTTTAAAGCGGGTCCTGGAAACAAATTCTGGCTAATTTCGGCATCGCAGAAAATGGGCCTTTATGCGTCTTGAGCGTACTTCTACTAAAGCACTTCAGACTTTTCGGACCAAAGAACAGCTATGGGTAATGCTTAGGGGACTGCACCCAATCAGCAGCATGGATTGGATTGTCCAGTAAGAATTCCAGAAAAGCAAAGAAAAAGTTTCAAAGAATCAGTTTGTTTGTGGCCTTATTGGAAAATCATGGAAAAGAGAAAAATACCATAAAACTTTTGCACCAACTTAATATTATGGGTACTTTGAGCATAAGAACAAACTGATTCATCAAGATTCAGGAGGTCTTCAAAATCTTTCGACTGGTTTCACGAGTACGCAACCTACTTCAATTCTCTCATTGATGTGTTGTACGACCACTGCTCTTCTGGTACCATCGTTCGTGAGGACGTTCGCGTATCGGTCAGCGAGCAGCTTGGCCTACAAAATCCAATAATGCCAATTACGTTTTCCGATGTGATGGGAGGTAGGTGAGTTCCTCCACGTAAGCTGAGCAAGAATACGACCTTAGAAAAGCTCATAGTGGTGGGGATTCAATAATGTTTTAAATCAAGACGAATCGTTCCCTTCAAGTATGTATATCCATTTCTGCACAAAAAACTCGTCCACTATAGAAGGACGCAGGGGTCACAACTATACTTAGGACTGAATAAAAATCGAACAACCTAATCATCGATCACAATTCCAGAACTCGACCCAGAATATTTGATGTTGAGAAACCAGAAGGACGTAGATCCCTTATTGTCATTCCTCGAGGAATGTACTTCTTACATCTTTCCGAAATTTCAACTTGTTGAAAACCGACTTTTTGAATTCGAACACATCCGAGGCGGTATTCGTTCCTGTGCACATATGTATGTATGGTCACAACATTCTAGAAAACTTCCATGAATTCCGGCACAATTAATTCGGAATGATTTATGCAAGAACCGTGATACACATAGCAGCTCCTATCTCTGAAAAATTCCAAAAAGGCTTCAATCTCAAACATGAATTCAGAATAGAAACAACAATTTCTGTGTTGTTTCTTGAGGTCCTTGGGAGATGTCAGTCTTCAAAGGAATTCAGTTAAGAAAGCCGATATTTCAGCATCTCAGTGAAAGAGCGTCATTACATTAACTCTCTCTTCACATTTTCACCATTGTGTTCCTCCATGCAGATTTGGATCCCTACTATATCCGGAGAATAAACGAGAACTTTTTTCTGTGCTCAGTGGAAACAAGCTCTTATGGGATCATATCGATGGTGTACTCTTTTATAATATTTTCCGCTCACGTTTTCCTTCCTACGGCCATTTTGGTATTCCATTTCATGTTTTCCGAGATCGGCCCCGCAGAATTGAGAATACGGAAGTTTGAGGCAGAGGGAGGATCGAGGTTTGCCTGTCGCTATACTCCTTGAGGAGTACAGCGGTTTCGGTCACCGCTGTCGTCGACAAGCAGTCGTCGATCCCGGTCGACGACAGCGGCGACGATGGTAGGTTTTTTTTTTAAATTTTAAAGTGCTCTGACATATTTATTTTGCTGTTTTGCTATCGTGATTTCATTTATTTGTTTGTATTGCTGTGTACTGCGCCATTTCCGCTGTATTTGTCCCTAATTTTTCTTGTCAGCATGCCGTTAAATTTTTTCCGCATTTCCATTGCTGCCATATTTTCTATTTTAGGTCTCGCCCGGAATCCAACACCAGGGGAGGAAAAAGGCTGCCGGCCTTTGAAGTGGGATTTTCTTGAACAAGCAAGAGCATTTTCACTTTAAAACTCCGAAACGTAAAGAATGTTCTGCTAAAACATGCATGGAGGGATTATTTGATGTATAACATGAATATCATGTCTATTTTGTGCCGTGACTCCTATTTTCGCAGGTGATTCTGCAAGAACAAGCTTACAATACAAAGCGAATATGGAAGTTGTGATCAGGATAATAAGCTGCTCACCTAGGTAAAATCTCAAGAGATCCTGTAAGGCACCGTATTAGTAGCACACCATGACTATATAAAAATAGGATCACGATGTTGAATTAGACAAATTGACAATCATAATCGTGTTCATCAACTCAAATAACCCCTCCAGGCATGTTTTTGCGAAGCATTTTTTTTGGAAGTTCTGAAGTGAGAGTACTCTTGCTTGTTTAGCAAAATCGCACTCCAAATTAATGTTAGCGGTCTTCTCCACTGTATGGTGTCGGATTCAGGACAAGACCTGAAGTAGAAAACATGGCAGCAACGGAAATGTGGAGAAAATTGAGCGACAGGTTAACAAGAGAAAGTAGAGACAATCACAGAGGAAACAATGTAGGCAATACAACAACACAAACAAATATCATCACCATACCAAAACAAACACCATAAATATGTAGAAGCACTTGAAAATGAGGAAACCTACCATTGTCGCAGCAGTCGTCGTCGATCGGGATCGACGACGGCGTGGCGACAACAACGGCGACCGACGTCAGCGACACGCTGCCCACGATCGAGACGCACAGCGGCCAGTTTCGCCGCGACGCAGCGACCGAAAGCGCTTTACTCCTCGAGGAGTATAGCGGGAGCCTTTCTGCTTCAACTGACTTCAAATAACAGCAACGCAATCAATTATCCTCTCGTGAAAAAGTGGTTGTATGTTGCCCGCGAAGCTTTCGCAATGTTCTTAAACGTTGGGCAGAACTAATTCAAGATAACATCCAGAATTTCTGATAGTAGCTTCAGGTTGCGAATCTTTCGTTTTGCGCCCTACGCTTCGCATGTTGCCAGCACTTCTGAGATTTGTTTTCTATTTCGCATTTTAGATAATTTGAGAATTCACTTCACTCAAATCCGCAAATCCTGCTCACCCAGGCACTCGCGCCGGCCGAACAGCGCATCCAAAATTTGCTGGGCAGGTATTTTGACGCGGCAGCCTGAACTTTCACGTAGTTTTCGTATTACCTCGATGCGGTGAAAATGTAAATGCGCTTGGTCCGCGCGGCTTTCGCTATGGCAAAGTTGACGTCGCAGTGTTGCGTATGCGACCAGACTGCGACCGCTAACTTCTCCTCTGAATTATCGTCTACTTTTGTTATTCACGATTGCTATCATTTTTCAGTGTTATATGAATATTGTATATGTAACAATAAAACTGAAGAAGGCAAAGTCACGAAGATTTTCCTTTCTTCGTTCTTCACTGCAAACTTGCAAACACAGACCTTGTTTTTGTTAGAGATTTGTTTGTTGCTCATAGTATCCACATCGTTGTCAGAAAGACCAAAACGTTCTCTATAGAGATTATTGATGGCGTTTTGCTTTTGCACAGCATCCATATCACTCCTTCCATTGATTTTCGTCTTTTCAAGCTCGAAAGATTTCATCTAAATTAATTCGTGCTCTGCAGGATGTGAAAGTTCGAACAACTGTAGTATGTCCACAGACCTCTCTGCCAAAATGTAGCTTCACAATTTCAACGCAGTCTGCGACGCCAAATGGGTTACCAGCTACATTTTGCGATTCAGCTATTTTCAAGGCTGCTTCCAGGTCACCTGAATTCAGACCTACATTGATGTAGAATCGTTGCACTACAAATAGAGGGGTCAACGGCGCATCATGTCCATGAAGTGACAGATCAGTTGGGCGCTGTGGTCCTCGTATGTGGCTGAGATTTCCGCTTTGCTTATTCATTCCACATCTTGTAGTATGCACGCCTTTAAAGAAACTAGCACTAGAAATAAGTAAACAAGCATCAGCAAACACACCTGAGCACTAGAGCGCCTAATTGGTCTGTCAAACCGTAGAGCTGCTGCGGAACGGGCTTAACTTTGCGCAGTGCAATAATAATATGGATATACATGAATCTACTCGCTTTAACACGAACATTACTATTATATAGCCAGAAAAAAGGGAGATCTCTACCTGATTCCCAAACTGGAATTATCACTTTCCTTTCACTTACCAGCAGATGCGCCCTTCAGAACGGTTCGCATCCTAAAGGCCAGCGAAGGTCGCATGTTCTCGAACATCTGCTTTTGGTCATCGGACATGTTGCTCATCCGCTGCATGATATCGCTATGGACCTCTGCTGTCTCCGTTCTTGTGATCATTTGGTACTTCTGCAGTTCGCCATTGATGCGCTGCAATGAAAACACAGCTAGTAAATTGATGTACAGGGTGGCTCATAATTATGGTGACACTATGTTGGCTTCCGCTTCTTCAATTTATTTCGAATTAGACGGCATACCCGGCTCCGCTCGGAAGCTTTACTACCCCGGGCATTTCACCCTGGTGTGGTTAGGATACGAATTCATCCATTCGAAGTGCTCATCATTTCGATGATTACCATATTAAATAATCTCCTTAACCTTCTTTTCTCACTTGTTCGAATACGAAAAAGTCGCTAAAACCCATTAATCTATAATTTTCTGCAAAACAATTGTCATATTGGTGCTCAGCGCATTGGAGAACCCTAGAGGACATGTCCTTGCTCATCCCCGAGGGAAAGTGGAAAAAACGATAAAATCAATACATCGATATCATAGCCCAAAGTGGTTGTCATATTGGTGCTCAGCGCATCGGAGAACCCTGGTAGACACGTCCTTGCCCGTCCCGAGCGAAAGTGGAAAAAATCGATAAAATCAAAAGATCGGTGCCGTCGCCCGAAATGGTTGTCATATTCATGTTCAGCGTATTGACTAACCCCAGTAGGCATGTTTTCGCCAGTCTCTGGGCAAAAATAGCGAAAAATCAGTAAAATCGATATAATCGATAAGCTGATTGATAATTCGCAGCGCAAAGCAGCCTATAACCTCCGAGGCCCATGAAAGACATTACATACATTTCTATTCATTACATACATACACACACGCACATACTTACATACAAACTTTTACTTTTATATATACATATTACTGTTTCTTTCTAGAGTGCACTTTTGCTCATTTGTTAGCACTAGTTTGTCACTTTCAATGTTCATGTGTAACACGGGAAATCCCTGAACTGTTCTTGCTCACAGCCGTCGCAAAGCTAACGCCCATTTCTAAAACAATCGTGTTTTGGCACGCTCTTTTTAAAAGGCTAGGAACGTCCAAGAAGCCGGCTTTCACAATTATTCGAAAGAATAAAGAGCAAACCACGATCAAATCAGAGGTGGAATTTCCGATACAAATTGCAAGAAATCCAAAAACGCTTGAAAATCTCAATAATTTCGGCAATTAACTCTCAGAACCCCGAATTTCAACCGATTGTATCTCTCAGCTTAACTGGTTTTCGAGACAGTTGCTTTATGAAAACCTCAAAGGAATGCGAATTCGTTGTTTTTCTCCTCACGGTCTTTGAAAAAAACTTCATTTGGCTAGGGGCGAGTTCGACGATATTGCCGGCGTGCCGAAGTCATCGAAATTATCAAACAAATCATCGTCGATACAGCAGGAGATGAAAGATATCCTGGAACTCGATACATATTTTTGTTCGCTATTCATTAATAAACAGAGTTACCAATTCGCCGTTGCAAGAGATGTTGGAATGCGTTTAATATGATTGTTTGTTTCTGTCACCATAATTATGGGCCACCCTGTACAACGATGATTGCTTTACACCACTTTCATGCCTCCGAAAAAGACGTTTAAAAGACAAAAAAACAACATGGATGTAGCAATAGCATACGAAACGCATCTTCAATTTGCAAATTGCATTTCTTCGCGTTATGGTTGGACTGGCTGGTTAGAAAGGTTCGGTACTCAGTGCTTCACTTAGTAAGTAAATTTGTTCTCTTCGAATCCTGGTTAGTTTATAATTTTCTTTTGTTCCTTAGCACGTTGTAAGACGTATCGAATAAAATGAAATGAAAATCATATCTGAAGAATGCATCTACGATAAGAGAACATGGAGGTTACTGCGTGGAACCTCCTCTAAGAGAAAGCGCTGCCCGGGAAGATCTCCCGTACTCGCAAACACCTTGCTCTTTCCTCTGCTACGCGGCGAACTGTATTTAGGTCCGATTTCTTCCGACTAAACTCACACCGATCGCGTTGATAAAGCCCCCATAAGAATGAGTTAGAGGAATTTCTGGAAAGTCATAGGTGCAAGAGGAATTTCTGGAAAGTCATAGGTGCACCGTTGGAATCCAGAAGTCAAGAAGGTTCCATCAATTTTGAAAAACCAAAGTAAGGTGAGGTTCTGCCCTTAATCAAACTCTTTGTAATTAATCCTGCTCCCCATAAACACAATACAGAGAACGCAGCCCCTTTCCAACGTTATAATCTCAAGGGGATACTCACGTCGAGGTAGTCCTTCTTGCTCATTTGCTTCGTGTCATACTGCTGAGTGACTTTCATGATCTCTTCTAGGTCATTCACCGTCACCTCAGTCTTCTCACCTTTAGCGTTGGTGGACCTTCTAACAGAAGTTCGATTCAGCTGGTCTACTGCTCTTGGATGAATGTCGAACTCGTTATTGATCAAAAGGTCAAGTGTTTCTCCATTTGCGAAACATATCTTCGACTGAGTGATGGAGACCAGTCTGAACACTTGCTCTGCGTCCATGTACGTTACTGCCTGGATAATCCTATTGTTTTGGTCGATTATTGTGTTATCGCCGCGGTTGTTTTGTTGATCCTTGATAAACTTCTTGTACTCTTCTTTTGCACCTTCATCCTGAAAAAATTATTATTATATATTAAATTATTATATTATATTATTATATTATATAGCTATAGCTTTACATTATTATATAGCTTTACAATACCACGTGAGTGACGAAAGTTTCCATGAGCAAACACAACTAGATCATCTACGTGAGGAAATATTCGGGGATCTTTTTCTGTTTCAACAAAAACTCATCAAACCCTGATTGATTTGTGTTCCTAAGGTAGTTTCAAATAGCAACAGTATATGTATAGTGTGTCTAGCATCTCTTTCTGTCCTTCAAGGAAGGAGAAGTACTGATTCAGTTTACAGACCGTTGACTTAGTATCATTTTGTTGCAACATCAATATCAGATTTTCGAGACGGTTATCTTGAGAACATAGGTAGGGATGCTTGGGCAGCATATTTTGTCTTTATTTTAGAGCTTATCTTTTACTCTTCCTATATATTCATTCTCCTTTGAATTTAATAACGTCAGAGCAAGTTAATAACACGGGTAGAAATCTTGAGAAAATGCCTAACGAAAGAGCAGCTCAACGTTTTTCAAGAAACCTATGTTCAGGTGTGGAGTTGTGAGGCTCAATAATGAGTCTAGTCAGGGGGCACGAATGTGAATTTAGCGACGGCATTCTGAACGCGCTGGCGTACGTGTCACTAGAAAATCCTTCAAAAATTTCGAAGGCGAACTAGACGCCCATTATACGCCTGATTTTGGCCACGTCGATGAGACAGTTTTGGTGAAAAAATAGACAAGGTAGTCCAGGTAGTCGAAAAATTTGTGGCGGCAATACTTCTGCTCTAAACACATTCATCAACTTCAATTTTAGGACGTAGTAAGAAATATTAACGATGGCGTAGGTCGTGATGATTCAAATGGTTACAAACTCTATCAATGATATTAAATTTGGGTCAAATTCAACGCTCGAAATCCGCAATCGATTTTGCAACAAGTAATTAATATTTTAATTTGCAGACTTTAATCTATACATGCTGTCGAATGTGCTGAAAATAATACTCCATCGTGTCCTAAGAGAGTCACAATATTGAGAGAATTAAAAGGATATCGTATCAGCAGCAAACAAGAGTGAATGAAAAAGGTGCTTAGAAACTAAGAAAAAAAGAAGAGATAACATCTTCATTTTAGATGAAGATGTTATCTCTCCTTTTTTTCTCCATATTCCATAGAAAGTGCCTCCAAATTTGGTATTCTCTTTATTATTTTACATCAAGGCAATCCTGATTTACGGCATTCTGGAGAGTTACGTAGTTGAATCCTTAAAGGAACCCCAAAATAGTAACCCCAACCACATGTCCATGTAAAAGATGATTGCAAAAGCTTGGATCATCCCTTAAAACTTCTCTATGTTGAAAGTGGAACTCGCCTTCATATTGTCGCCCTTCTTGTCGAGATATTCGTTCTGTTTTGAAAGGGCTTCACCGGTGAGCTTGTCAATATTTTCGTTGTTTTTTGCAATTTTGCTTCTCATCTCGTCAATTTTTTTCGAATCCCCAGATCCAGAGTTTTTCATGGTTTCTAATTCTTTCTCCATGCGCTTGTTCTCATCCTGAATATTCTTGATTTTCTCCTGCAATTCCTTTATAGGCGCGAGAACTTCTTTGACATCAGCCTCAGACCAATTTCTTTGATTTTCCATGAAATTATCTAGCGCTGTTTGAGCTTCCTTTCTCCATGTTTCAATTTTTTCATGGTTTGCTTGGATTTTCTTCTCCAAATTCTCTATCTTCTTTGTGTCTCCCAATCCCGACTCCTTCGCTTTCTTCAACTCTTGCTCCATTTCCTTGTTACTTTCTTGCGCCTTTTTGATATTCTTCTCTTTATCTTTGATCTTTGCTTGATTTTCTGCTTGAATATCCACCTTCACCTTCTCCAACATTGCTTTGGCCGACCTTGGAGACATGTAGCAAGTATATATGTTCTGTGCGGCCACAACAAGATTGACAATATCCATAGCACTGATTTCCGTTGGTTGGTTCCATAGTTTACATCCGAACTGGTATACCAAGGCAGCGAAGTTCACTGCAGTGCTGGCTGCCATTCCTCTGAGTACTCCGGTGATTATGGCGGATTCCCAGAAGGTAAGCTGACGATTCTGGAGAGCGACAGAGCGCAGATATTGAGGGATGGCTCTGCTCGCAGCCAAAGTGGCTATAGTTGTGGCAAAGTGAAACAGATCGGTTGCATAATGTTCCCCATGACCGTATTTGTCAACAACATTGATTCCTTGTCTGAAATTTGAAAAAAAAAACATTGCTTTGGCACTCGAGAACCTACATTAAATTACTGACAAATGTTCTGAACAAGGTACCTGAATAAGGAATATCCCAGACTGCTCATAGACAATACAGAAAGTCCAGTTGCTAACCACCCAGCAGGAGTCCAGAACAAGGTTACGGCAACGACTGGACTCACGACCATGTTAATCCTATCCAAGTTCTCCATCACCCTCCCGCCAAGCGTACAGGACGGAGGTTCGCCGAAATGGACATCGCTGGCGGTAAAGTTATTCCCGCTCTGTTGAGCTCTGAGAAATCCACCAACAGGATAACACATCATACAACGCGGCGTTTTATTATTTTTCAGATAGTCGTCGAAGTCATCGTACGTGCGAAGTGCACAGTCCACAAACTTGAAACCGCCCTGACTGTCTCGGACTCGGAACACTGAAAGAAATCTCATAAGGAACTATACAGCAGAACTGGAAAGTTGCAAGCATTGTTTCTCATATCCCTCAAGATTCGTCGTATACATATATTCATGGTGGTTGACAGCAAGCAGAAAAGGGGTCCACTTCGAGTTGTACCTCGAGGTGGAACCGAAATCGTTGGGCAAAAAAAAAAACAAAAAAAAAATGAAAAAAAATCAAATAAAAAAACTTTAAAAAACTTGAATCCTCAAATATAGCAGACTTCCCCCTCCCCCATCACCTGCCTTTGCGGCTACCCCCGACGTCGTCTATCCTCTACCATCTACACCCAACGTCATGTACAGTGCTTTTCATAAATATGTAGGCACCCCAAAATTTTCAGTTGTGCAGCACTGTCCTGATTTTCGGGATCTACCACCCATTCCATTGAATTTGTCATGTAGAAAAACCCCTTGTCTAAAAATTTCTTATGACGATCTCTTAATCCTGGTCCACCAGCTCAAATTTTCTGTATCAGTCCTACATCAGACCGTTTCATGAATATGTGGGCAGTGGGAAAAAGCGAATGTTTGTCCGAAAATATTGGCTTTTAATGGCTTGGAAGAGCTTCTTCATTATGAATTAACTCAAAAATTCTACTTTACTTACCATCCCCAAGGTTTTCGATGCTGCTACACACCAGAACGTCCCATGCACTTACTACAATAACTTCCACCTCGTCGACGAGATTGTAATGTAGCGAATTGGCGTACACACCTTACGTCAGTATTCCTCACAGGTTCTTGATCAAATTTAGGGTTATCCTGCAGGCTGGTCGCTCAAGCAGGCAAATCTTGCGTTGATAAGGCCACTTTTTGGTGGTGCTGAGTCCACAGACAGTGACATGGTCCCGCCGGAAAGTTTAGCTTTGGAACCCTCCACTGCCACAAAATGATATAGCGTGCAGGATGAACACATGCTGAGGTTCTTTTGCATCTATGCTTCGGGAAATAAGAACCAGCTGCAGCAGTCTGATAAATTTCATCAGACGCCATTGAATTTCCACTCAAAAGTTCGATTGCATGCTGCTTTTCAGGAACTGCACCGGTGACTGTGTGTACCGTTCCAGTCGCCTCGATTTTGCATATTTTTGTACGAAAATGTCGTTTTCAAGCAATTTATACTGAAGTTAACATAGGCACAGTGAAACTAGGCCACCTTGTGCCTTTCCTGACTACGAGGAACTCGGTAAAGTCTCACCTCCCAAATTCACTGCTCGCTCGAACAGCTCGCTATACCGCAGATTTCAAGAGATTGAGTGGAACACTACAACATACTTCCGACTTCCATCGACTCAGTGATTTGAGACGAGAATTGCACTTTTTTACTTCGAAGTGTGCTGAAGTGAGAGGACACTTCATGCACCGTAAGTGGTGAGCTCGGTGCCAAACGAAAAATTTGCCTCTAACCCCGATTGTACTGCAAAAGAAGATCCGCAGAAAATCTCTTGCGACCGTTATTTAAAAAAATTGCACAGAAATCGGTCGATGTTCTCTAAGAAAAGCGCTCAAACCGCTGTCAGCAGCGTGACTTCGGAACCCAGGTGACTGGAGTGATTCAGCCTGTGTCTATCTCCTCAGAAAAGAGAAATGGGCATTACACCGTGATAATAACGCCATATTTATACGCATACCTTTGTTTTCTCATTTTGGAGTGCGCTCACGATCGAAAAATTCAAGTCTGTTCGTACTGCCTACATAATGTGAAACGGCTTGGTAACGAACTGATATAGAATATTTGAGCCCGCGAACGAGGCTTTACATGTCCTGATCCGAAAATTCTGGACAAGGGGTTTCCCGAGATGCTAATTCCAATAAGCATGGTGGTAGTTTCCAAAAAACGGCGCAATATAGCGGAACCTATAAATTTCGAGGTGCCTACATATTTATGAAACGCACTGTACATCTTGCATTAAAAGAACGCGGGGCAGTAAACGCGTCCGTTTGCGCCGCTGCGATGCGAATAGACCAATGCTTCATCATATATACGCACGCATGCTTTTCTAGCGAAGATAGTTCTTCACACATTGGCGTCTATTTCTGCTCAGGTTGTTCATACTCAAACGAAGGAAGCGATTCTGAAAACAGAGAAAACAACTTCTAACCTAAATAAAGTGGTTCTGGTAACGGTACTTTCTACCAGAGCCTATCCATTAGCGATTTAACACCATAAGTGAGCTCAACAAGAAGTTGGTAGCAGCACCATTGACGTACGAACAGGCATAACATTACTAGAGCAGAGAAACCCACCAAGTGGCAAGTTGTCCCACTTGGTGGCAAAGTTAGAAGGTTGTTGAAATAGGAACACATTTCACTTCCAGCTTCAAAATAGGTTATAAAAGAACAACCGTACGTCTGGCTCTGCATGGCATCTGCAGTCCTATATCTACACAGGCATGGATGAATTTCAAAAACCGCCGGTCCATGCATCGAAACTGCAGTGTATAATAGAACTGACTTAGATCTGCTGAGCTGCACTTTGCTGAATGCTCTCGCTTCTTGTAACCAACTGTAGTGGAAATAAAGCCTATTTGTTCTGAATACTGGTTAAATACAGATCACTCTACAGATCATTCTACTCTGAACTTCCGTATCCCGGTGTGTTTATCGCGGACATGTCTGGAGGATCGCATTGGACGGCAGCACGTCGGGGTGCATAAGCAGCACTTTCTGCTCCGTTCCCGCAATACAGGCTGTACGACGACACAGTTGTCTGAGCATACGTATGCCCACGCGTATTCGTCAAAACTTGAAAACCGTAAAAAATTTCATCCACGTAGCTGACAAAACCACGATGTTGATACGTATTAACACATAACGGACAATACGACCCACAGGTGGGTCGTACGAAAACTTACGTAGAGGACAATACAACCCACCGGTGGGTCGTATCCGTTTTAACCCCTTTTCTCCAGTGGAATTCCCCCAAAACAGTTGCCAAGGGGTTATTTCACCCGCTGAACACGGAAATGATATCCATTTTCTACCGTAACGCGATACTGTAGGATTACTGTAGGCGTACTGTAGGCACTGTTGATGTACTTTCTCAAACCATCTGAGGCAACTTTGCGCACTAGGGTTACTTGACATGCTGAACATGACTACGCTATCCATTTTACACCTTAGCGCAGTACTACAGAGCTACTGTAGCGTTACTGTGTGATAACTGTAGACATACTGTAGGTGCAGTCTATTCACGAAATTCACCAATATTTTGCAGAGTGGGATTACTTGACATGCTAAGCAGAAAATGAACATCCGTTTTTACCGTAGAGCAGTAGTGTAGGATTACTGTAGGCATACTGTGGGCATACTGTAGATGCATTTCGTCCTTGAAATCTAGTAAAACTTTGCAGAGTAAGGTTATTTGACATGCCGAGCACGAATTCTATACTCGTTTTGTACCGTTGAGCAGTACTGTAGGGTTACCGTAGCCATACTGTAAGCATATGTAGATCCATTTCCTCCATGAAATCTAGTTGCAAATGCGCAGCAGTCAAAAACGAATATCACATTTGTGATCAGCATGTAAGATAACCCTACTATGCAAATCCTGGTTGAATTCTGAGAGAAAAGGTTCCTTCTACACTTTCTACTGTATACATACAGTAACGCTACAAAAGTCTCCTATCAAGCAAAATAACTACCACAATCGTGATCAGCATCTCAAATATGCCCTAAATGCCACCACTTTTGTGGGAAACGTAAGGAAACTCGCCTTGGGCCAAAGTGGCCCTGAACGGGAAATCTGCGTTGTCGCGAATGTGTTAAATTTTGCACACCTATTGTCCAGGTGAGCCAAAAACATGGTAACAAATAAAGGGCAGGCAGAAAAGAATTTTAGCGTAAATTGGAACAGAGCGCTATGAGTTATGCTTACTACCTACTATTGAAGAAAAGACAAGGCAGAGTATGGAGATATTCTCTATATGATACTAATCAGCCGTGAGTCGCTAAATAAAGTCGTAGATTGCCGCGCGTATGTACGTGGGTGCAGTCTAATTAATAAATAATTTTACAAGTGCTTTTCAGAGAACCTACGTTAAATGAGGTTTTCAGCAAGCCAGCATCTTGGGTATCCCGAAACCCTACAAACCCAATTGTTGAAGTTCTGAAGAGTTGAGATGCTACTTGATAAATCTCTCTACAACCTTGAACCGGACTGTAACTTATGCGCTTTTGTATTGTTCTCCTAAAATGCCCGAAAACTCCCTCTTGAATGAGTTCAATTTTAGGGGAAGGTCATGTTCCTTTAGTTTCAGAACGCGTGTTACTACCATAATCTGTATACATAAAAGTGAAGGTTTGTATGTAAGTATGTATGTATGTAACGAATAGAAATCGCGGAGAATGAACTGATCTGGATCAAATTTCGCACACGCATCCATCTTAGACAGGCGGAGGTTTAAGGCTACATCCCACTCTACATTATCGATTCATCAATCGATTATATCGACTTTATTGATTTTCCGCTATTTTTGCTCAGAGACTGGTAAGAACATGTCTACTAAGGTTAGTCAACACACTGAACATGAATGTGACAACCATTTTGGGCGAGGGTATCGACTTATTGATTTTATCGATTTTTTCCACTTACGCTCTTACATGGCGTGCGCCAAATGACAGAACTAGGAATGAGATCGATTTTGTGCTTTGTGATAAGAAGAGAATCGTGAAAGATGTGTCAGTCATAGCAGAATCTAAAGTTTGCGTACATTCGGATCATAGACTCATCAGAGCAAAAATTGTAGTTGATCTCAGGGAAGAAAGCCGAAGATTGGCCAGGGCAAGTCAACGCCGGAAACCTCAACAATTCAGTGAAGCACTTTTCACTCAGGCGGTGGAAAATACGGATTGGAGCATGTACGCTGAAGACATTGATGAGGACTACGGTAGTGTACTTGAAAAGCTTCAAAAGTGCAGAAGCCTTGCTACTGTTAAGAGAGAAGGTCAACGCAGAAAAAGACTAACCGAGGCAACTCTACAGATGCTCTAAGAAAGACGGAAACTGGCTAATGCTGGGAACACTGGTCTTGAATACAAAATATTGTGCAAGGAGTTACGACGACGGATGGCGGANTCGAGTTGTATAAGTTGTCTCATGGTGGCTCACAATACCTTGCGAATGTTCAATGCACACGTCACTAGGTGCAGTCATCAATACACAAGTTCTCTTTTCAGACGATCGCATGCTTCTTATATCCTTGCATTTGAAACACTCAATTAGAACATTTTTCTCATTGATCTCTGCTTTTGAGAACTCAACCCAAATAATTTTTCTCCATTTGTGTTATTTTTGCCTTTTATTTATTACAGTGAACGTCGATGAAAGTGCGTTTTTGAAGAAAGCACCCAGCGCATCCACGCTGCTCGAGTTAGTCAGCCCTTGATAGCAAGCCATAAGGTCTTCTTGATAGCTCTGATGGCTCGTTCGTTTTCTTGATAGCTCCTATCAAATAGGATAAAGGACTAATGAGAAAGTTTCCTAGAGCACTTCTCAAGTCCGCGGAAAAGGCATATGCATTGGCGCTCACGTACCTTTTGTTTCCGCTTTGGTCTTTACTTCTTCCACTTTCGTTGATGGGATAGCCGTAGTGGTCGTAGTTTTCGTTGTAGTTTTTGTTGTTTGCTTCGTTGTTGCCGGTACACCTTTCGGAGTTTGTGTCTCTAAACAATTCTACTGTTAATTCAGAAAAAAGCTGTTCCCCTAGTGCACTTGCCTTTTTCCAATTTCGTTGTAGCTTTTTTATCGCTCGATGGTTTAGTGTTAGATTTGCTGGTCTTCTTAGCAAAATCTGAACATGGTTTGGAATAACTCCATCATCAACGGCTCTCACATCTCGAATAATCCAGCTGTCAATGAGCTGGCACCTCCGATGAAAATAATTTTGTGAGTATAGTATAGTAAAATATATAGTTTGTCTGAAAAATTCTTGCCTCACGCTGCACCGCCCGTCAACTGAGCCACGTCGCACCACGTATGATAATGCGGCGATAATGGATAAGGTGACATGGCGCGGATCAGCAGACGAGCGGTGCTACGTGAGGCGCGGATTTTCTGGAGCAACTGTATACAGTTACTCACTATAGTATATTCTGAGAAGAAATTTATGCTTGAATGCTTGTTTTGGAAGGCTACGGTAGATCGTGAGAAATAGAGATTACTCCCTCTTCTTCAAGTTTTGGAAGAATCTGGGGATAAAATTTTACCGTATCACCGTGTGAAATCATCGGTTGATTCGTGCTCGTTTTGGGCAGCACAGGGGAAGGGATATATAAATCTGCCCTTTTCCAGAAAGCAGGACCTTTATCAGCTAGCACCCCCAGAAAGGAGTAGTTTAGTGGATCCGAGACAATTCCTACCATAACTTTATAACTGCACAGAGAACTGAATGGTTGGTCCACGAACTCCTTTGTCCTCATGACCCGGGTTGAAGTGGCTTCAGAAGGTGTACTACATCAATAGTTTAGTGGATCCGAGACAATTCCTACCATTACTTTATAACTGCACAAAGAACTGGATGGTTGGTCCACGAACTCCTTTGTACTCATGACCCGGGTTGAAGTGGGAAGGTGTCAGAAGGTGTACTACATTAGTTTTTTCTAATAAAACTTTCAAATAATAACGCCGCTTCTCACCAAAAGCTGTATAATCATGACTTATAATAAAACGCTTACTTTGTCTGTCACTTTGTCCGTAAGTGTATCTGTGTAGAACGAAATTCTTTGATTGGTCGGTGATGATGATTATGGAGTCATATACAAAGGGAGGGATAGGAGTATGGTGAGGATCAGAGAATGAAGAGCTCTGATGGATAAGGAAGTGCAGAGACGCGCTACCACAGCATAGTGAAGGGTGCGCTGAACTCCAAAAGTACACACACCAGACGGTTTCAGTTGGGGTGCGCCGGAGTGATACGGATCCAACTTTGTGATAAGGGTGTGATGGAGCGTAAAGTTGGGGGTGGAGACGGGTCCACTGCTGTGACAAGGGTGCGCCGGCGGCCAAAGTGGGGAGAGGCTGACGAACCGCTGTGATAAGGGTCCACTGCTACGACAAGGGTGCGCTGGCGCCTAAAGTAGGAGGAGGCGGATCTGCTGCTATAACAAGGGAGCATCGGCGCCCAAAGCGGAGGAGGTGGGTCCACCTCTGTGATAGGGGTGACAGCGTCCAATGGAGGGGGGAGACGGGTCCATCGCTGTGATAAGGGTGACGGCGCCCAATGGAGAGGGAGACTGGTCAACCGCTGTGATAAGGGTAAAGTTGGGAGAAACGGATGCATTGCTATGATAAGGATGCACCGACGCCCAAAGTGGGGAGAGGCGGATCCATCGCTCTGATAAGGGTGCGCCGACGTTCAGAGGTGTGAAATCGCCTGGAAAAATAGTGAGATGCATCGTGGCTATCTTTCCTACATGCTTTCCGTCCTCCTCTACACCTGCTTGCTCATTACTTCCATCCTTGTTGTATTATAAGCAGTCTGGCCGTCCAGTTGACCCAGGATTTCCAGACTTTTTGTAATGCTCGCTCCGCTCGTATGACTTTAAAAATGCAAAGCTGGAGTAGTCAGAGAGGACTAATTGGGTGGTCTTCGGGTGCCGTCTTACTTGCCCTTGGGCTGTCATCCACTTGCTATTCGGTTGCTATTGAATTGCTTTCTCGCTCGCAATCACGAATAGAATAGCAGTCGAATAGTGAGCGAGTAGCACTCATACCAGCGCAACAGCAGTGACACGGCAAGAAGAACGGCACCCGAACTTTGCCCATTTGTGAGATTGAAGCGCAGGTGGCATGCCGCTCCAATCCAACGAATGTCTGAGACAGTTGACCGGTCAACAGCCGGCCCCCTCAACGCAAACAAAACACAAGGAGTGCTGCACTCAACATTAGGAACGCAGCAATTTCTAATCATGCACCAGTGTCTGCCTTCTATTTCTTGGGGGTGTGGCTCAGAAGATTCTCCTGCGTTCGCCTTGTCCAGTTATCAGAGAGAGGCTACCTTTTCACTCCATTATTGCAACAAAATCTCTGTGTCATGCATTATCGAGTGACTGCAGACTGAACCGTGAATAGTTTCATTTCTACTCGAATGTCTTCTGACGCCGCTGACGGAATTTGGCGAGAGGGCGCAAGTCATTGTATAGGGCAAGCCGCGTGTGTAGCAGTGGTAAGAGACTCGCTGGTTCGATCGCGCGCCCACGGCCAACCAAGGCGTCCATCCCTCCGGGGTCGGTGAATTGGTACCAGAGGAGTCTGGGGGATGAAGCACTAACTTAGTTCATCGGTTGCCCCCGTGAATGCGTGGTGCATCCCACATTACGAGATTAATCACGCCGACCACTTTATTCTTTATCCTTTAACTGCTATGTATCTAGCCACTCTCTCTTCCGTTACAAGCATTGGCTAAAGTACCATTTTTTCGGTTTCCTTTGTCTTGTCCACTCACTCCATTTTCTTTCCCAAGCCTGATAATAGATTGTCATTACGTGTTCTCCTCTAATGGTTTGTTTTAAGAATGGGACATGGTTGACTTTTTTCTCTCTCGACAGCGCATCTGTTCGTCAACGTTATACCGTCAAGGCTGTTTCCTCAACAACTTTATATATCCCGTCGTCGTCGGTATACAGGGTGCGGAAGTCTTTGGACAAGAGTATTCGATCTTCAAAACACTAGGAAGAAAAAATTGGAAAAGTCGATGGTTGTTGTGCGTTAACCGTTTACTTGTTAACATCAATAACCATTTCAATTACAAAATTTCCTCCACTGGTAGCGAACAAAGCTTGTCAAAAAGTAGATGAGACGTTGGACCGGCGCGCACACTGATGAACTGGAATTCATTTCGGGCCTTCTCCAAAAACTACGACCGACTCTTGGACACGGTACGTGAGAATCATCCAGATTAGGGGGAAGACCTTCCGAATATCCACCGCTCTAACGACGCTCACAATGTAAATGATACAGAAATATCGAGGGTCACTGTTATTGGAGATGTTCATTTGTCACCGCACGCTCTTTCTTTTTTAAGCTTACGTCCATTATTCGCATCATCGCAGAGTATCAATGCTTTGACTTGTCGCAAAGTTGTAGGCGGCTTGCAAAGGGCGAGACATGCTAAGGAACAAAGCTGAACGGGAGAGCGCACCCCAATCATCTGCGGCTTAGACTAGACGATTACTTCCAACAGTGCCATTTCCTCGTTCTTTCTATTGAGTTGATGCAAAAGAAATGGCGCTTTCTCGTGTTAACCACATTTTTTTCTCACAACCCTAACAGATGGCAACCTCGGCGGACGACAGAATACCTTCGATTAGTGGGGACCACTGCTTATGGCATGAGTAGGTCCCCGATCTCCTGCACAGAGAATTCGGAAAGCAGAGAACCGAAAAACAAAAAAAATCTTCGTCTTCAGGTCGTCATGTTTGGCAGCTTTTTTCTTGTAGGATAAAGGATTCCGAAGCTGGAAAAATGACTGGAACGCGACAATTCATCTGTAGAATGCAATGAGTACTCAGTTGTTTTCCGTGGAGGTCATCAAAATTGGAACTAGCTGTCGGAAGCAAATTTTGGTGAAAAGTTGGGCTGCAGAAAATGTGCTTTTGAGCATCTTTAGCTTTTTCTTAGCAGACCCTTCGCGACATTCTGAAGTAATTGACAGCAACAGGTATTGCGCACGTCTTCAAAAAGCAGCTCGGGGAGGATCATCCACTAAGAATACTAGATACCGAAGAAAAAGCTTCGGAAAGTGCTCGTCTCTGTTTCACTAACGACGACCCCGTTGCACCAGGCCTCCCATGCAGGTTTGTTACTCACGTCCTGACCTAACACAGAAAAAGGTATTTTGCACTGTGTCGCTTGTGGTATTACAGAAAAATCCTCAAAATTCAAAAATCGAGAATCAGGATTTTCGGAAGCTTCCTGTTATTTCGTGTTTCCCTACCCTAGCCGACACCTCGTATACGTATAGAACGAAAGAGCTTGCTTCGCTCTACAAGAATATATTTACATCTATATGTCATACTTGCTTACGTTGCTGACGCCGAACTGATTCTCGTCCATTGCGGGCGCAGTTCGCAACCATACCATTTTTTCTCTATCTTGCGCAAGTCGCGTCCACGTTCTTCCAATTTGCCTCCATAATGGGTCCAGGGGTGGTCTCCCAGTTGGACGTTTTGTTCGTGGGTACCAATGCAAAAGTCGCACTGTCCAGCAATTGTCTTTCATTCTGGCGACGTGCCCTGCCCACGATTTTTCCCTCTTGTAGAGCAAATTAACAATTTCGTGGAGCTGGCTTATTTCTCTTATTTCTTCATTCTTCTTATGTTCCAACCTGCTTATTCCCAGCATTTGCCTTTCCATTGCTCTCTGCTTTACTTGCAGGCTTCGTTCCTCTGCTTCTGTCAAGTTCCAGGTTTCACATCCGTAAAGTAATGCAGGTAGCATGCTGCTGTGGAATAATTGACTCTTGGTCTGTGCTGCTATGTCCTTGCTTTTGAGGAGAACATCGATTCTCGAAAACGCAGTCCATCCTGCTTTCCTTCGTCGCGAGAGCTCCAGTCGCAGATCGTTGTCCATCCTGATAGCTTGGCCGAGGTAAACATAATGCTCCACTCGCTCGACAAGCTGGTTGTTCAGTTTGATTTCGAAGTCATCACAATGAGCGTTCTCCATCCACTTCGTTTTCTCAGGATGGATCTTCAACCCGATTCTCTCAGTGAGGTGGCACATTTCATTGGGAAGGCTTTTCAGGATCTCCTGTTTGCTTGCTACAAGCACCACATCATCGGCAAAGACTAGCATTTGTAGTGTTTCTCCATCTATTTCAAAACCGTCTTTCTCAGCAACTTGTCTCATAACTGATTCCAGCGCACACGTAAATGCTTTCGGGGAGCAGATGTCGCCCTGTTTTACCCCTCTCTTCAGAGAGATCTTTACAGGCCTTTCAAAGAGGGTGATTTCAGTGTGGGACTCCCTCATTGTTTCCTGTTCCTCACATATGCTGCTTCTACACCTTGATCAGTCATTGCCCTAAGGACAGCATTGTGTTCTACCGAATCAAATGCCTTCTCGAAGTCTACGAACAAGAAACATAGTGGAAGTTTGTATTCTCTGCATCGCTCCGCTAGCTGCCAGATGGTGAATATATGATCAGTGGTGGAAAACCTTTTACGAAATCCTTCTTGCTCTCTTGGCATGTTCTCATCCAGGGTGCGCTCCATTCGAGCGTACATGACTCCCATGAAGATTTTGTACAAGTCAGACAATAACGTTATCGGCCTGTAATTTCGAATATCTTCTCTGTCACCTTTCTTCGGTATTAGTGCGGTTCTGGCGTGCTTCGATTGCTCTGGTATTCTTCCTGTGTTGATGTATTTCGTGAATCTGATGCTGAGAGCTTCAGCTAGGATCTCTCCACCTTCTCTGATTTTTCCTGCTCTTGTTTCACCAGGACCCACTGCTTTGCCGCGTTTCATTTGCCGCACTGCCTTCTCGATTTCCACGCCGAGGACGTCTGGTACACGTTCGATTTGCTCGATGGAAAGAGGAGGAATGCTTTTTGTCGAGGCGAAGAGCGCATTAAAGTAATTCTGACAAATCTCTTCCATTTCTTTCCTTACAGTTGTTCTCCTGCCCTGCTCATTCACTAGCGCTGTGGGCATCTTCAGGCATACTTGGACTTCTCTCCAAGCCTTTTTCAGACTCGCTCTGTCCTCCGCTGCTTTCCGGAGGCGTTCCTTCCGAAAGTTTTCATAGTATACTTGAAAAGCTTTAAAAGTGCAGAAGCCTTGCTACTGTTAAGAGAGAAGGTCAGTGCAGAAAAAGACTAACTGAGGCAACCCTACAGATGCTCTCCGAAAAACGGAAACTGGCAAATGCTGGGAACACTGGTCTTGAATACAAAATATTATGCAAGGAGTTACGACGACGGATGGCGGACGACTATGAAAACTTTCAAATAGAACGGCTCCGGAAAGCAGCGGAGGACAGAGCGAGTCTGAAAAAGGCTTGGAGAGAAGTCCAAGTATGCCGGAAGATGCCCACAGCGCTAGTGAAAGAGCAGGGCAGGAGAACAACTGTAAGGAAAGAAGTGGAAGAGATTTGTCAGAATTACTTCAATGCGCTGTTCGCCTCGACAAAAAACATTGCTTCTCCTTCCATTGGCCAAGTCGAACCGGTACCAGAAGTCCTCAGCGCAGAAATCGAGAAGGCAGTGCGGCAAATGAAGCCCGGCAAAGCAGTGGGTCCTGATGAAACAAGAGCAGAAGAAATCAGAGCAGGTGGAGAGGTCCTAGCTAAGGCTCNAGATTTTTGTCTGAAATGACAATGGAGTTTTTCATAGAATTCTTCGATTTCATCATCACTGGCAGCCGACGTGGGCGCATACACTGCGACGACCTTCATCGTAGATGATTTACCGATCCTGAGCTTCAAAATCGCAAATCAGTGCGAAACAATATCCATCGAGATTATTCGACTCGTTACCGACGGTAACACGATGAAGCCGACACCTCCAACACCAAGCATCACTTCACTCCCATCATTCCATTTCACAGACATATCTTTTCTCCGCCTTATTTCGCACGCTGCTACAATGTCAATCTTGATGTTGTGCAGTTCGTCGAACATAAAGCTCAGTGCTGCCTCAGAGTTCAGAGTCCTCACGTTGTATGTTCCAAGGTTCATACCTACGGAACGGCGACGGCTAACTACTGCGAGATTCTTCGCANAAGAAGATATTCGAAATTACAGGCCGATAACGTTATTGTCTCACCTGTACAAAATCTCCATGAGAGTCATCTACGCACGTATGGAACGCACTCTGGATGATAACATGCCGAGAGAGCAAGCAGGATTTCGTAGACGTTTTTCCACCATCGACCATATCTTCGCTATCTCGCAACTAACGGAGCGATGCAGAGAATACAAACTTCCGCTATGTCTCTTGTTCGTAGACTTCGAGAAGGCATTTGATTCGGTAGAACACAATGCTGTCTGTAGGGCAGTGACTGATTAAGGAGTAGAAGCAGCATATGTGAGGATTCTACAGGAGACAATGAGGGAGTCCCACACTGAAATCACCCTCCTTGAAAGGCCTCTAAAGATCTCTATGCAGAGAGGGATAAAACAGGGCGACATCTGCTCCCCGAAAGCATTTACGTGTGCGCTGGAGTCAGTTATGAGACAAGTTGCTGAGAAAGACGGTTNAATGCAGAGAATACAAACTTCCGCTATGTCTCTTGTTCGTAGATTTCGAGAAAGCATTTGATTCGGCAGAACACAATGCTGTCCTTAGGGCAATGACTGATCAAGGAGTAGAAGCAGCATATGTGAGGATTCTACAGGAGGCAATGAGAGAGTCCCACACTGAAATCACCCTCTTTGAAAGGCCTCTAAAGATCTCTATGCAGAGGGGCTAAAACAGGGCGACATCTGCTCCCCGAAAGCATTTACGTGTGCGCTGGCATCAGTTATGAGACAAGTTGCTGAGAAAGACGGTTTCGAAATAGATGGAGAAACACTACAAATGCTACTCTTTGCCGATGATGTGGTGTTTGTAGCAAGTAAACCGGAGACCCTGCAAAGTCTTCTCGATGAAATGTGCCACCTCACTGAGAGAATCGGGTTGAAGATCCATCCTCGGAAAACGAAGTGGATGAAGAACGCTCATTGTGATGATTTCGAAATCAAACTAAACAACCAGCTTGTCGAGCGAGTCGAACATTATGTTTACCTCGGCCAAGCAATCAGGATGGACAACGATCTGCGACTGGAGCTCTCGCGACGAAGGAAAGCAGGGTGGACTGCGTTTTCGAAAATTGATGTTCTCCTCAAAAGCAAGGACATACCAGCACGGACCAAGAGTCAATTATTCCACAGCAGCGTGCTACCTGCATTGCTTTACGGATGTGAAACCTGGAACTTGATAAAAGCAGAGGAACGATGCCTGCAAGTAACGCAGAGAGCAATGGAAAGGCAAATGCTGGGAATAAGCAGGTTGGAACATAAGAAGAATGAAGAAGTAAGAGAAACAAGCCAGCTCCACGAAATTGTTAATTTGCTCTACAAGAGGAAAAATCGTGGGCAGGGCACGTCGCCAGAATGAAAGACAATCGCTGGACAGTGCGACTTTTGCATTGGTACCCACGAACAAAACGTCCAACTGGGAGACCACCCCTGCGATGGATAGACCCATTATGGAGGCAAATTGGAAGAACGTGGACGCGACTTGCGCAAGATAGAGGAAAATGGCATGGTTGCGAACTGCGCCCGCAATGGACGAGAATCATTTCGACGTAAGCAACGTAAGCAACGCTCGGGGACGGGTGAGAACATGTCAGATGGGGTTCTCCAATATGTCTAACACGAATATGACAACTATTTTGCAAGAAATTATCGATTAATTGGTTTTAACGAATTTTCATATTCGAGCAAGTGAAAGAAAAGGTTAACGAGATTATTCAACATGGTGATCACCGAAACGATGAGCACTTCAAATGGGTGAATTTGTATCCTAATTAACCGCATTAGTGTGAGGAGCTCGGAGTGGTAAAACTCCCGAGCGGAGCAGGGTATGCTATCTAGTGACTGAATAAAGTGATAAAACCACCGGATTTCCGAAGTAAGACATGCAGAAAAAAACCGAAGCAAATATTTCATATTTGTCTTCATTTGTATGGCAAATGGTCCTGCTTGATGATTATAGTACACTGTTAATATTTTTTCATATCATACTTATGATAGGAAGGGAATAGCAAAATTTAATCACAGTGCAATTTATTAATACAAGCTCAAAAAACGAAGAACAGTTATTTCAAGGGATAGGAGGAGCACAAATGTGAATTTCTAACCGTTTCCTTGCGTTTCGCTTCTTCCTTATTTTTAGCGCCAAAACGCGTTAGAAACATTGTTGTTCTGTTCGTTGCGCTAAGATACAAAAAAAATTACTACTCAGGTTTTCGTCAAGCTTGGCATATTTTTGATGAGTATGGTAGTAGTAATTGAGTATATACAGCAAAGGCTCCAGAGCTCTGATCCAAGTGCTTCATTTCTGCCCAACATTCAGTCATTAAATAGAGCGTCAAGTATTCAGTGCGTTTCATAAGTATAGACGCACTTCAGAAAATGCAGGTACGCAGTTCCCAATGACTTCCTGAGAAAAACTAAGAAGTTGAGTCGAATCAGCATGCCAGAAAACCCTAGTTCCCTCCGTTTTACTGGGAATTCTGGCTAGAGATGAGTAGCTTCAGCATTTCCCCCTCATAGTGATCATTTCATAAGTATGGACGCACTTTCAAAAACCAATGATTTCGAAACGGGAACTGCTTTGCAACAGCGGGTTAATAGTTGCTAGGTTCTCCTACTTCCCAAATAACTGAGAAAACATGGGTTAGCTCCGATTTACCCACACCTTCCAGCAGCTGGCTGCCAAAAAAATTCTGAGTACAGGTCACAGAGTTTTTGAGGTTCGTTGTGTCACTGAACGTTCGATTCTCACCCTAAATGTCATCTAATAGGCCGCCTTAGGGATCATCCATGTTGCTAATATCACAAGAGAAAGACTGACATCAGCTAGGGTTCATCAAACTACTCATGCGTTAAGCAAAGTACAGGAGTCACGTCAGTTTTTTGATGGAAAAAAAGGATTTCTCCCTCTGTGCGCGACACGAAGGTGGAAGATTCGACCACCAAAGATGTTTCCGTTGTTCAAGGAGTTCAAATATATAGAAATGGAAAAAATGTTGAAGACGTCGCCATGGTAAAACCGCCTCCAACCTTGGTAGCGCCCACCTCCGAAAGTGTTCGTTCTGAGAAAGTCTGGCTCTTCCTGCATATCATTCCAGAAAAGTGCATGCAGATCTGACCAGTCCAGTTCAGAGTTTTCTCGCTTTGAAGAACAATTTGGACATGATACAAACTTTCAAAATGTCCAAGACAACGGGCGAGTTTTTGGACCTGACGATCGTTATGTTCCCTCCGGCAAAATGAAGTAGTGAGGCTTTTCCGAATCAGTCGGACATAGTCATGAGATGAAGGCAACATTGCACAATGCTGTGGTACTCAATTTTTCCATCTTCTTGCAGCGCACGGAGAAGGAAACCCCTCTTCATATCAAAAAACTGGCACGACCCTTGTCCGTCGCTCAATGAAAGAGCACATTGGGAAACCCCAGCTCATGGTTGTCTTTGTCTTTTGATACTAGCAACATGGAAGATCTGGAAGACATCCTACCAGACGACATTTAGGGTGAGAATCGAACGCTTAGTGACACAACGAACCTCAAAAACTCTGTGGCCTCTACTCAGAATTCTTTTGGTAGCCAGCTGCTGGAAGGTGTGGATAAATTTGAGCTAACCCATGTTTTCTGAGTTATTTGGGAAGTAAGAGAACCTAGCAACTATTAACCCGCTGTTGCAAAGCAGTTCCCGTTTTGAAATCATTAGTTTTTGAAAGTGCGTCTATACTTATGAAACGGTCACTATGAGGGGGAAGTGCTGAATCCACTCATCTCTACCCAGAATTCCAGCTAAAACGACAGGGACTAGGGTTTTCTGGCAAGCTAATTCGACCCATGTTCATAGTTTTTCTCAAGAAGTTATGGGGAGCCGTGTACCTTTCTGGCGTGCGTCTATACTTATGAAACGCACTGTACACTAAGGCCCCGGATACTAGGGCCTAATGTGGGCAAAGAGTGAATCATAAAATGTTTTTCTAAGCTCAAGTTCCTAAGACATGCTGAATTTCGTCTAGCATTTTCGTTTTTTCCTCAAGAGAAAGGTTGAAGATGATTAGGTTCATGTTGCGCAATGTTTCAATCAATGTGATGGAAGATGAATTTCTTGGCTGTTCACACTAGAGGAGAAATATTATCTATCAAGTCTTCAAAAAATCTCACCCTGTAGTACTGACGTCTTCTATTAAGCCAGCAATTCAGAACCGGTTACTATAGCAAATTTCGCAATTGTACTAGAGACCAGAAGTGATTTTCTTTTAAGTTGAAACACAGTGAAGCAGCGCAAAAGCGATTAAGCAGTTCAAGCTTGTGAGCACCGAGCCCTTTTATTGCAAAATGATTTATTTTTGCTCGAAATTGGGGCACCATTCATGTCCAGGGAACATTTGCATGAATTTGATAAAATCAGGAATTAAAAGAATGTGGGAAATCTCCCTCCGAAAATTTGCGGAGGGAGTGAGGGGGTTGTAGTGTTTAACACGAGCATGGCATAAAATTTGTGGCGTAAGCACTTCATTGGGAGGTTCCAGTAGAGTCACTAGGAGAAGTTGGAACAAATGTTCGTTTCGTCAGGAAAATGACAGTATCATGCGAGATCGTTATTGGTAGTTGTGTTCAGCACCTCAACCAACCTCTCTCTGTGAAATGTGGAAAGATTTTATCAGATCTACCGCATATCAACCGTCATTCAGCAAAATGGTCATTCATGGTTAAGGCTAAAAAGCTTGTTTCTCTATTCTAAATTAAACTCTTACCCCCTCCCAATTCCACGCTTTGACATGTTTTTGGACTTAGTTTTCTGCGTTTTTATAGGTTCACAGACCAGATAAGTTTCTGCGTTTTTATGGGTCCACAGACCAGATACTCTTTTTTTAAGAAAAATTGATTTACGCGCTCTAATTGTGTATCTAATACTCAATGAAGTTAAATCAAATTTTAGGTGTGAATTACATCCTAAATTCAGCTCTTAAAAACTTTCCGTTACCTCTAATTACTTCTTTCTACTAGTGCTGTTTTTTTTTCCTTTTCACATCACTTTTTTGCTTTCTCATTTTTTTATGTTTCGCCCCATTCATTTGTTCTTCATTCCTCATTGCTTGAATTTTCCCCTACTTTACTGGCGTGCATCGGGTGTACTTTTAAATGAGATTCATTTAAAGTAATGGGCAAAACAAATCACACTTCTTTAGTCTTTCTTCTCACGTTTGCTTCTTCTTTTTGGCTGGCTGGAAGAAGGGACGTATTGGACCTCATAATTTCCACGTCAGGTTTTTGTAGCTCACTCCACAGATAGTACAAGAGTAATATTGTAAAAAAAGTCAAGTACACTCTCAATGCTTATTGTATACAGGGTGCAGCAAAAGTCCTTGGACAAGCATATTCGATCTTCAAAACATGACGAAGAAAAATTGGAAAAGCTGATAGTTGCTGTGTGTTATTTTTCTGGCTTCATTGGTAGAAGGCTTCTGCTACCCTGCACAGGAGTTTGGAGCCCCTCACAAAGAGATGGAGAAGTGGTGGT
>JARK01001577.1:75954-91277 GCA_000688135.1 Ancylostoma ceylanicum
CGGAATGCCGGTTGGTGAGAACGCTATAACGGGCATTCTCATCGCCAAAACGAGGAAGTACAGAGAGTGAAGAGACGCAGACAAGGGCAAATGAGAACGCCCGTTATAGCGTTCTCACCAGTCGCCATTCCGAGCTTGCCAGCGAACCTCCATCCTGCATCCAGGTATCAATCGACGCAGAATCGTCAGCTGAACACGCTGGCAACCTGACATCCGGAAAAGGTTTTCAACGAATCCTGAAAAATCCGCTCAAAGTTCGAAAAAAGCTCAAATTGGTACAAAAATTTTGACGTGCATTCAGAAGCAATTAAGGAGGTTTGGATATTTTTGGAAAGAGCAAATGTTCCTCTATTTCCTCGCAACCTGACATTCGAAAAAGGTTCACTGCTGCGCCCAACACGGGGCGCGGCACGGGCGCTGCTTTTGCGCGTCTGCATTTTTTCAGAAATTTGGCACGCAGTTCTGATAACAATATGCAATCTATGCATGAACTGAATTTACCTTTGAAGTCACTATATTGTGATTACTTGTTCTCACATTAGAGTTTTGCAGTCGGGTCCCGGATGTTTCTGAAAATAAATGTTGAAAACTGCAAAAAATTCATTTTTTCTCGGGTCGATTCTCATTCATAAATTCCCTTCAGCTCCATTCTCTAAATATTTTCCAGTAGTACTGTTACTCTACCACTACCACTTAATCATGTTGGCCAAAAAAGTGAAGGTTGGGTGAGACTCATTCTCAGGGTATTCCACCTATGGCGCTGACATATGTACGCCTTTCCGAGTTTTCTGGGAGAGTTCGCACTCCAGCAAAACCTAAGGACTACTTAACTCAGGAAAGATCCAAGGATCATTAAAAGTGGGCCGCCGATCCTGGCATATACGCATTTCTCTACGTTAAACCTATACATCTGCCCGTACAAGGATTTTATTACAACGATTTGAGACAAGCTGCACGTAAATAGAGATCATCCCACACAGTTTCAATGTGATGCCAAATTAATGCGTTGGAAAACGTGAAAACAGAAGCGAACTATGCACGTATTCGGGGAAAAACAATGGCAGCAAGGCTAGAAAGAGGAGATTTTGCTTGGGACGATGCCAGGAGTGTTCTAAAGCATGAATGACTGTGTATGGAGAGCTATACTCCTAGATCACGTGATAATTTTCAACGAATTTAGTCTGGGATAGCTGTATTTCTAGTTCTAGTTACTTCGCCAGTGCAGCACAAAACAATTGATGAGTCATCCCGCCATCCATTTTCATCACAATGTGCTGCAAATCTGTGTCAAAACAAGTACAGGTAAATGGCTGATATCACCTCTGAGTGAGTAGCAACGTTCGAATCAATTCAAAGATTCAAAATAAGCGCTAAGCACTTGGTCGTGGACCAGGAACGCGGTGCAGCGCTTTGCACCAGAGATAGTGCGACGAACTGAGAGGGCGGCAACATCATTCTGGAAGGCCGTTGAACGACATCGATCAGAGCACAGGCGAGAAAGATGGCAGAATTAAGCCCGACCGGAAAAGATCAACAAAGCACGAGTTCTACCAAGGTGCCACGATGCAAATTTGGAAAGACTGCTGATGAAAATGCAACCAAAGACAAAGAAGTGTTTACCAAGGCTTGTAGAACACTACCAGCTAGTTAAACATCTTTTAAGGAAAAATCACATATAGGAAGGCATGATATAGCCCCAGTAGCGCATAATGCGGCTGTAAAAGTAGTTAATGAAGAGCCACCACTTTCGTGCTTATCATGTGAACGGCAGAGATCGAATGGAGCGCGTTTGCTGCGCTGTTGTCGAGCTGCGCTGTTGTTCCTTCCGCACTCCCGTAGAATTGTCACGTGAACTTTTTATTTCATAGTTATTGGTCGATTTGATAGGCATCTTCTGCGAAATTTTGAGTTTTAATTGTCGCACGAACTCGGAGCTCACTCTAACAAGGGTATTTTCCCGGGGTTGCTGTCTTTTGGGACTTTATATTACTACTTCCACAACCACGATGGCATCCAAGTAGCATGTTGGTGTTGGATCAACCAAAATACGGCTGACCAAGGAAGGATATCAGTGAGTAGAGTGCTCACCGAATAAAAATTGAATAAATTCGAATAATTCGAATAACATTTCGAAGGTCAATCCAAAAAACCGAACACATCAAGAACATATGTCCAGCTTCATAGCCCTTATTTTCCTCCACTCAAAAATGGTGTGGCTCTCCCTTCTCTGAACATTTCAATTTGTAGAATTATTCGGAATCGAATATTCGGATACATATCGTATGTATAGAATGTTTCCAATACATTATTCGACCAACACACTATTAGCGATGTCCGACAACTATTAAAAGAAATTTAGGTGTCTAATGCAGTTTGTGACGTTGATCGTGGCGTGATGTGGCAAAGTTGAGGCCTGTCCAAACCGGCCAAATTTAACATCTGAGCTTGATTCTGCTACAAACATGCGCAAACACTACTGCGAACTTTTCAGCTGATTGAAAATGTTTCATGTTTTCAAAGATCGCTCGAATTTGGGTAGTTTCACTCGAACCTTCGGCGAAATGTCAGGTTGGTGCAAAAGTTTTGCCGGTCTTTCTTCGTCTGCGTTATTTTTCCTCAACTTAACCGAACTACAGTCTTGATAAGCGGCATAAATTCTATGAATATTAGAGACAATTACTTATTTTGCGAGCACATTCCTGATGCTCTATGTCCAGAACACGGGAAGCTGCAAAGCGGTGAACTCGGAGGTTGCCATTTTTGAGTCGGCATGTTTGGCAATTTTTTTCTTGGGTAGCAAGAGTTTCTGAAGCTGGGGAAGGTGGCACCTATACCGCGCGGTAGGTGGTGAATCGACTGCCAGTGCAGTTGTCGAAATTTGAGGCAGGTCCTGAGAGCAAATTTTGGCCGATTTTCGCTGCACAAAAAAATGCGCCTCTTTTCGTCTTGAGCGTTTTTCTATTGGAGCTCTTCGACTTTCTGGACCAAATAATAGCTATGGGTAATGTCTAGGATACTGCTTCGAATTAGCAGCATGGATTGGATCGTCCAGCAAGAATCCCAGAAAAGCAAGGAAAATTCTTCAAAAAGTGCTTGTCTGCGTTTCTCTAAAACGGAGGCCATCAAGCCAGAGCTCGACAGCAGAATTAGTAGTGGTCTCTGCGTTGAATAGGAGGAAGGTGTTCCGAGCCAATTTGCTTCTGGTCTTATTGGAAAATCATGCGAAAAACGGAAAATTGAAAATGCAATAAACATAAATAACACACATTATAAATAACATAATAAACAACACACATATTTGAACATAGTAAATATTTTCTGCATCCAAGTGCAAGGGACAGTCGCTAAACCTGCAGTAAAGAAGAGCAGGATTTGCTCTACAGGTCCATTACCATGTATCTTTGCTATACGGCATGTACAGAGAACTACGGAGTTTTGAAAAAAAAACCGACAAAACTTTTGCACCATCCTAATATATCCCAGAAGTCAAATTAGGTCAAATTGGTCGAACTCAAATCATGCCATGTAACTCTTCACAGATTGCTCCACAGCAGACAAGGTGAACGGATTTGAAATTAATTCTCCCAAACTTCACTTCACAGTATACGTCTCGTTGAGGATTGCCGGACCCCAACTATCTTTCCCTACTGAGATGGCACACAAATTACTGCCAACAATGTCGAATAAGAATACTTTCTGTCCTTAAATGTTGTGTGCAGCTCAGATACCATGTCATCGCAGTCAATCCCCTTCTGCAGGACGTGAACTATGTATGCCATAGGTTCAAGGCTATAGTCCACTTTTAGGATAGTGCTGTAGTCCACGTGGAGTATAGCGCCTTGCGTAGCCTTCGCTAGCGAGAGTGACTGGTGCGACTGCCAGCAGCCAGAGGCGTCAATCGATATGCACCGTTGCCACAGCTGCTAGCAATTCTCCAACCTCGGCGGCCGTCTCCTCAACCACGATCAATAGGGCTCTCTGCTACAGTCGCCTTCGAGGGTGCCGTACTCGGCGTGGACTATACAGCCAGCTGAAGAATGCATAGCTGAGTTCTATTTTTTTCATTTTTTTAGCATTCTTTGTTTTACAGTAATCACTTGTTCGCCAGCCATAACAAGATTATACTGTTTTTGTTGAGTTTTATTTTTATACAAAAAGTTTTGTTTTTGATCGCTTCTCCTGTATAAAAATGTCTTTGTTCCTGCTCCTTGTTGTTTATTTGGTTGGAACCTTTTACATATTAACTTGACTTGATATTTTGAAAATGTTATCGTTGTTTATATACATACATTAACAGCAGAAATTTAACTGACTGGTAGACAGAATAAAAGGAATTGTATTTTCCTGTAATTTCGGTCTTGTAAAGAGTGGTTATATTTCAACAGATGCCCTGTCCACCTTCATAAATCGGGGTTGCGGTGCAAGCGGGTTCGGTAATCGGGTAAAGCGTGTTAGTAAAAAGAAACTTTCACATGCAATCATTCGGCGAAGAAAATTGGCATTTCCTTTAATTGCTGGTGAGACATAGCAACCACTGGTGGACGCGGAAACTGGCGGGGAGGAGCGCGGGGGACGTGGGAAAAAGTCGGGTCTATGCCACTCTGAGGGCCGAATGGACAATAAAAATAATTTAAAAACGGTAATTATAATGTTAAATAGTTCATAATTACGTATACTATCTGAAAATCATTGATAAAAATGAACAGGTATAAGTTAATACAAAGATTTCATTCATTCTACAGTGTGTTTTCAAAGATTTCGTGACCCATTGTTGGGTGGGTGAGCCCTCCCCCCTTCTCCTTCTGCGTCCGCCATCGCCAGTGCCAAATGTAGAATGAACCCAATGCATCTGATTGTGAGCGGTTTGTGTTGCGATCAGGGATATGCGTAGTAAGACTTTTGATTTTTCGTAAATCGTGAAATGCAAATTTTCCAAAATTGTCGCAAGTCGTGCATCGCAAGTGGAGTTTCGAGTACCCTTGATGAGATCCAAAGGAATCAAACCCGTTTCATTACAAGTAATCCTCGAATTTATCTACTGAGACATGCTCCTAGCGCAACTCGTTATCTCGTGATGTGAATGATAACGTTATGACGAAAGAATAACGTTCTTTCTCGACATTTTCAGTGACTGTCTACGTAGTTTGAGAGATAATTTCTTATCGGATGAATTCCTTTCCACTTCGCCAGTGACTACAGTGCTAACACGGTCGGAGGTTGTACCTTTCGTCGCCGTCGAAGATTCTTTACGATCCAGTCCGGCCATCAATCCTCAAGGAGCCGGTGGACTGGTGCCAAAAAAGCTTGGACACATAAGGTGCTTGACTTATTGATAAGTGCCTTCTCCAGGCCTCTGTATAGAACATATACTCATTCCATTCCTCGATGAAGTCGAATGCGTTGCGCATCCCAAGGATGAATATTCAGCACTCAGCACCTTCTCATCCGTATTTGTAAACATTATCAGTTGCTTCACACGAGCTAGGTGAGTAGAAAAATCGTCGAGTACTTCATCACGCTGACGGTAGAACCAGGGAAATGCAAAACTTTCTGAAGTACGACAGCGGCTCGGTGGACAGCTCATTCTGTCTGCGAGTGCACCGTCGGAAGAAGGAAGCTGAGAAGGTGAATATCGATATTTTTGTAGTCTTTAATGCCTCTTTCCTCCAGGTTTCCAGCGGATTTTCATCACAGAAGTCTTGAAAATGGATTCGGGATGAGAAAACGCCTTGAATAATGAGAACTATGTATAAGAAAATCTGTGCTTGCCTAACCTCGCTCGTAATATACGTAGCTGCGAGGTAAGGACACGCATTGTTTAAATCGAATGAAATTCATCATCGTGCATTATAAAACCTGTTGTTTTGCATTTAACTGCTCTCTTGCACGTACCCTTTATCTTTTTATCTCTCTTGTTATGTCAGAAAATCTTTTAAACTTCATTTGTGCTCTTATTCGCACCGTCGCACCATCCTAATAAGACTTAAAAAGAGTGCAATTGCGGCCAGACTTAAATTTGGGAACATGACAGCGGAAATATAAAAAAGAGCTGGCAAATGTTGAGTAAGAACGCAGTGAACGAGCATCGAACGACGGTGCGCCATGTTAGGTAAGGAGTTCGGCGACTAGAGTTTGTACGAACAAGAACAAAAGTTGAAGATTATGCTATCCACCTAATTCTATACAAGAAGCATATCCAAAAAATTACCCAGTCATTGTAGGTTTTAAAACATACCCCTTTTGAAATGAAATGATACTATGTGAACCAAAAATTAACATGTTCACGAAAGGAGGGAGTTACCGCTTAAGGATGTACCAAGGATGAATGGACTACACTGGTTTCCATCAAAAATTCAAATTTTATCGTGATAGATGAGCCCAGAGTAGGGATACAGCGACTTGATTGTCTATACCACCTCTGACGGAACTAAGCTTGATGCTGATGTGACGGAGTACGTTGTTATGAAGTACAAGGTTGAGCGACGTCTCGTGAGTGTTTGCTTCTTTTCAAAATTTGTGCCGAAGCCTGAATTCTGTCGTGATCAGTACCCATGTGAAAGAAGCAAATAATCTGTGAAACCGCCTGAATGATGCGGTTACAAGTGGAACATACGATATTTTTTTAGGATCGACTTTTACTCAATGTTGGCATGACGCTTGCAGTCCACGATATTTACTGCTGAAGCATAGTCTGCGAGCATTAGACCAAAAACTTCTGCGAGCATTAAACCAAAAACTAACTCGGATGAACAGTCTTTAATGAGCAAAACGAATCAAGGCTCCCACATGACACTACAATGGTGGTAACCAATCGAAAACGTTCAGAAAGCAAAACAGATAATGAACCTTGATATGTACGAGTAAGCGGAAGCACTGGAACCAAACTAAGCTGATGTAGATAAACTATGGTTGCACAAAAAATCTTACGTAAGTAGTTTTACATTTCTTGATTTCACAAATTGCGAGAGTAAACTACGAAACGCAGAGCATATCTTCGTCGAGCAAAACGTATAGGTCGCCACAACTATCAAGTAGCTTTCTCTTTGAAATCCGCGTCCTGGATGGTTTCCGTCTGATCGTTCTTCGCGAAAACAGCAGATCGATGACATTCGACCAAGAAGGTAAGTTTGCCCATCTCCTGTAGCAATTTCTATGTTAATTGCTACATTATTTTGCACTGGCGTCCGTGTAGCTCGCGGACAACAGCTTTCAACGAGAAGCAACTTGTTCCAAAAACTGCTATCAAAATGAATTGTGTACAGTGAATTCCAGATGGCAGTAGACAGTGGTCGGGGCCGCGGCGCGACGTTCTTAGGCAGAGACACAGAGGCTCTGTATCGTGTCTGCCCAAGAACGCCGTGCCGCGGCCCAGCTGCGGTCGTTTGGAGTCCACTGTATATGTAATTAGAGCATGAATGTTAAAATATTGCAAAGAAATCTTGGTGAATGTAGAAAAGGGAAAAATCAGTCGCAGTGCATTCACAAGGAAGTACTTATATCATTCTTGCAATATACAATGCCGACCAAAATTATATAGAGTTCCGAACATTTCCTCATAAGTCCTGTTAACATGGAGCTCAAAGGCAGCACTCACGATCAAAAAAGTTTCACTGCATTTCTGCTAATTTCAAAGCTGCCATCAAATGGAGTGTAATTGCGCAAGGATTCACTCCAAACCTTTCAGTTACTCGAGTAAGCAAGCTCGAACGCATGTACAAAGGCGCCCAACATGCTCAACCCCACCCCATTTTCTTTGATCGCGCGGCAGGCGTTGGCTGGGATTACCAGCAAATATGGCACCGATCAAGATTTTCCCATAGTGGACATCCGCCGCACCGCCGCAGACACACAAATCTGCGGCGACAGATCTCGTCCGCGTAGGTTCTTTCAGACAATGTACAATTTAGTATTTCTCGAGAACTTAGCCCTTCTAGATGATTTTTCCTCTGTTATGGGCACAAGCAAAACCCTCAGAGTAGAATCCATAAAAAAATGGAGGTCGTTTCTCAGCGTGAGTGCTGTCTTCAAAGGATCCATAGTCTTCATAACGAGCCAAACATGTTCGATCCTATTGAGGCCTAGGACCTTTTCCAATTCTCTAAAAATTACAGATGCTTGTGATGCAGCCGATAGTGCGCTCCACGAGAAAGATTTAGATTGTTCTTGCTTGAGGAAGAGCGTTTTTTATCTCCAGGGTTCCATATTGGCTAAATATTTGTTAGGAGTTTCACAATATAAGAAGAGACAGCAGCACTCCGGTCTTTACGGATTCAGCTGGATAGGATCTTTTAAAGATCAGCATAGTACATGTCACCATACATGCAGCGAAATATATCACATCCTGAGCCGAATGGGGAAGGAATCGGCTCGATTGGTTTGCGATGAAGCCCGCCACTGTCAAAAATTGGAGCGTCCGTATGATTATGAAACGCACTAGAAATGAGTCAGTTCGACAAAGAAACATTTATTTCATGGTCAAATATGTATCACCTAGAAAAGCTGACGGTTTTCAACTGCTCTTGAGTTTTTTACATTTGTCGCAAAAAATTGGCTTTCTAAGCCTTGTGTTAACAGAAATTGTAAGAGAAAGTTCAAAATGCTACATAACAGACGAACTGACAAACATGACAATGATGTGGTTTTCCTGGAGAAAGCGATAGGGCAAGACTATATCACTCATTTTACTTGTGTCACTCTCTGTGTGAGTAAGGGATTTTCTCATTCTTCCAATTCCTATGGCTTAATAAAAGATGAGCAAATGCAATGCTGATATCCAAAACTACATGGACCTCGCACTTCCATCTTATTTGCTAAATGTCGTGTGCCATAACCACCAGCGGCTTATGCCATCCACCGCCAATCACGCTATCTTACAAAAGAAACATTAAAAAACTTACGCTGATATATTGTTTTTCGGTTATCTCGTTGTTGTCGAAGGCCTCAATTACTCTCAGCATCTTAGCCAGGTTGTGCTTCATCACTTCCATCTCACCGTCAGTTCTGGTAGCCCTTCTAGCAGACCATTCATTCACATTATTGACAACTCCCTGATAAATTCGCTATCGCTTTACTGTGAAGATTAAGTGTTCCTTTTTTCGCAAAAAATACCTTCGAATGAAAATAGGTCGCAAGATTTGGATTCTGCTCTATTTCCAAGTATGTTACGGGTTGAATAACTCTGCCATGGTGGTCGACTATTGCGTTGCTGAAGCGCGTAATGTCCTGTTCAGCTTTGAAATCCCTGTTCTGTTGTTTGGCTATACCATCCTTGAACAACAAACATTAATTATAGAGTAGTAACATAGATAATGATCACAATGCAGTACAATATGGTTATTAACTAAAAATATCTCTAGCATGTACACATATGCAGTCATACTGACTCCAGTTGGCAGCCTTTCATTTTTTTTTTGAAAATTAAATTCGAGATTTGCCAGATGAATCATATACCTGCGACTGCGCAAAGAATTGCTCTTCGAGATACTCTACATAGACTATTGAGCATACGCAATCAATAACACTCTGATAGAGATGGGAAATTGTGCGTGCATTAATAATTTTGCACCCTAATAGAAATGATAAAGCTGAAAAAGAACTCGCCTGCGTATTAATTTGCAATTCGTTTTGCACTGGCATTGTCTCGTTTGTGTACTGGTCCGGTTTTTCACAGACGCTTGCGATTTTGTTTTTCAGCTCCTTGAACCTCTGTGACCTCTCTCTTTTTTTAGAACTTCTCATGTTCTTCATTTCCTTCTCCTTTCCATCAGTCTCTTTGCCTTTGAGTTTGACGAAAATTCCTCCTACAAGGGAGACAATCCTAATGACATCCTTCGCGGACCAACTTTTCCGGTTTTCCATGATCATCTTCAGCATAGCTTGCACTTCTTTCCCCCATATTTCAATGTCTTCTTGATTTGTTCGAACGTTCATTTCTGAGGTCTCCTTTCCTTTAGTCGTTTTGAAATAAATCTCCCAGACAGCCCTACTGCTACTGTTCGTTGAATCAATTTCCATCATGTCTATCAAGTTTATATCGAATTCCTTTTTATTCTCCAGAACCTGTTTGATATTCTTTTTGAATGAGTGCTCAGCGTTTTTGGCTCGATTTTCAGCACGAGGTTCCATCCTCGCTCGCTCCAGCATCGCTTCCGCCTCTTTTTTATTTTCCAGAGACTTTTTGTCGATCTCCTTACTCGAAGTTTTGACAAGTCCAACACTTTTTTCGGCATAAATTTCCATTTTTACCTTTTCTAACATAGCTTTGGCGGATTTCGGAGACAGGCAACAGGAGTAGAAGTTCTGTGTAGCCACAACAAGGTTGATAACATCCAGTGCAGTGATTTCCGCGGATTCGTTCACCAAATTGCTGCCAAAGTGGTAACATAGAACGGCGAAATCCACAGCACTGCTCACCACCATTCCCCCAAGTATTCCGGTAATTATGGTTGATTCCCAGGAGGAAAGTTTACGATTCTGAAGAGCGACTGCGCGCAAATAAGTGGGAATTGCTCTGCTAGCAGTTAATGCAGTTATTGTTGTAGCAAAATGGAAGATTTCCGTGCCACAATCTTCCCAATGACTGTGCTTATCCCTGATATCATGTAGAAGCCTGAAATATTAGTGAATTATAGTTTTCAATTTCAAATATCGGTAGGTCTGTCAACTAATGATTTTGAATAAATTTACCGGTAGAAGAAATATCCAACATTGCCGACAGACAATGCAGTAAGTCCACTTGCCAACCATCCAACCGGTGTCCAGAACAATGTTAAGGCAGCGATAGGGCTTGAGACCATGCTAATCCTGTCCAGTGTCTCCGTTGTCATTGCACTCAACGTACAGGACGGAGGTTCGCCGAAATGAATCTCGCTAGCACTAAAAACGCTCCCGTGCTCATCCTGCTGCTTTCTCACTCTGAGAAATCCACCAGCGGGGTAACACATCATGCATCGCGGTGCCTTATTATTGGCAAGGTAGTCCTCAAAATCTTTGTAAACTCGAAGCGCACAGTCGATAAACTTCCAGCCACCCCCGTTATCTCGTACTCGGAAAACTGAAATAAATCTTCAGAGTTTCATCTGATCGTAATCCGCTGTTGAGATAGCATTGTTCAAAAAAAGCTCTGTTAAAGACTTATCTACATAAAGTATTTTAATTTTTCGCAAAGTTCCAGTTTTCATTTTCTGTCAAATTCATTGCTCTAAAGTGGCTCAAAGGTTGTTCACTTAAATTCATGAATTCAAACAAAATTGGGAAAAATCGGAAAAATCGAATTTCTATAATTTATTAGGTTGTTGCGAAAATAATTGCCGTTTCACGGTATGCTTGAAAAAAAAACTTTTTTCTTGCCCAATTCAACAACGTCAAGCCAACTTGTGCGAGCTCCTGATAGGGTTTGTTCTGCTTTTTCAGACGCTTCCTCAATAATCTGGCTAGCTCTACCCTGGACTTTTTTATAAGGTCGCGAATAATGGTGAGCCGACGCGATTTTCGAGTGATCATGTTGTACGAGTTCAAACTCAGCCATTCTGCAGCGGAAGCAACCGTAATATAGCGTTTGCTTTTGGCACGGACTCTACTTCCGAAAGGACAGTGAGCTGCTGGTTCGCAAAATTCTCTTCCGGCAATTTTGATCTCGAAGACAAACCCGGTCGTGGTCAAAGGATGTCGCTGGACGATCAAGCAGTGAGAGCAGCGGTGGAAACGAAACTTGATACTACTATTCGTACGTTGGCGGCAGGCCTGGGGGTTCACTATGTTACAGTTTCAAAACATTTGGCCTCCATTGGCATGGTGNCTCAGCGGAGCTCCAGCACTGTGACTTCCACACCTCCGCCGCCATATCATCTGGACCAGTCGCTTTGCCTGCCTTCATTCGCTTCAATGCAGCCAAGGTCTCTTCGATGGTGATCGGCTCCACTGGCCCAAAGGTGGGCGGGACTTCTGGAACGGGAGGATGGGCAAACTCTTCGGTTGAAACCTTTTCGAAATAATCCCTCTCTTCGCTTCTGTTCTCACATCAGATAATGTAGATTGTCTTATAAATTAAATAAAAAAACACAATACACTCAGATGTTCTGCATGATGTCATGATCTATGCGAAAGATGTACTGAAAGTGATGTAAACACTGGAAGAACCTACATCCTCAACTTTCGAGGGAATTCTTCAAATCCATATATTAGGTTGTTGCAAAACTAATTGCCGTTTCACGGTATGCTTGAAAAAAAACTTTTTTCTTGCCCAATTCAAAAAGGTCAAGCTAACATGTGCTAGCTCCTGATAGGGTTTGTTTTGCTCGTTCAGATGCTTCTTCAGCAATCTGGCCAGCTCTTCCCTGGACTTTTTTATAGGGTCGCGAAAAATGGTGAGCCAACGCGATTTTCGAGTGATCATGTTGTACGAGTTCAATCTCAGCCATTCTGCAGCGAAAACAACCCGTAATATAGCGCTTCCGTTTGGCACGGACTCTGCTTCCGAAAGGACAGTGAGTTCAGTGGTTCGCAAAATTCTCTTCCGGCGATTTTGATCTCGAAGATGAACCCAGTCGTGGTCGAAGGATGTCGCTGGACGATCAAGCACTAAGAGCAGCGGTGGAAACGAAACCCGATACTACTACTCGTACGTTGCCGGCAGGCCTGGGGTTCACTATGCTACAGTTTCAAAACATTTGGCCTCCATTGGCATGGTGAGAAAAACGCAAAAGTGGACACCCCATGATCTGACCGATGACCGAAACGAGCCATTTCTCGACCGTTTAATAACTGCAGATGAAAAATGGCTCCTATTTGATAATAAGAAACGTGGTTATGTATGGGTAGACAAGTTCTCTACCCCTTCAAGCTTCCCTAAACCAGATCTTCACCCTAGAAAGGTTATGTTGACAGTTCGGTAGTGTTGTAAGGGTGCTATTCATTATAGCCTTCTGCAGCCTGGTCAGGCTGTTACATCAGAGTCTTACTGTTGTGACTTAGACCTGATGTATGANCAACCTCCTCGTTCGCCAGAAAAACGAGCCATTTCTTGACCGTTTAATAACTGTAGATGAAAAAGGGCTCCTATTTGATAATAAGAAACGTGGTTATGTAAGGGTAGACAAGTTCTCCACCCCGCCAAGCTTCCCTAAACCAGATCTTCACACTAGAAAGGTTATGTTGACAGTTCGGTGGTGTTGTAGGGGTGCTATTCATTATAGCCTTCTGCAGCCTGGTCAGGCTGTTACATCAGAGTCTTACTGTTGTGACTTAGACCTGATGTATGAAAAATTGCGACAAATCTGGCCGGCAGGAGTAAACAGAGGTGAGCCTGTCCTGCTCCAGGATAACGCTAGGCCTCACACTTCAAAACTCACCCGGCAAAAACTGACGCAGTGAGGCATCGAGGTTCTCCCTCACCCACCTCAGACCTCTCCCCTACCAACCATAGCTTTTTCCGGGCTCTCGAAACAACCTGCGTCAGCAGCAGTTTCCTGATTTGGAGCATGTTCAAATTGCCTCCCAAGAGTTCTTAAAATCTTGTGATCTCAGTTTCTGTTGTAAAGGTATAAATGAATTACCGGATCGTTGGCAGTGATGTGTAGAATCTGAAGGATTTTAATTTGCTAAATAAAGTTGAGTTTGAACAGAGTTACAGCATTTACAACTGGGCTGTCTATTTCGGCAATTAATTTCGCAACAACCTGATATTAAAACATAGTAACCCTTACGACAACTTTTTCAAAAATCTCGGCGACGCGCGCGGGCGCCAAATTCAAACGCTGAGGTGTCTGTAAGTAAGCTAACAAAAGAAGGGAACTTTGAAACACTGGACATCATTCAAATTCCACACATGTCCTAGGGTACTCCTCCCCGGATAACATCGATTAGGGTATTGATTTATTGATCGATTTTAACGATTTTTCTCAGTTTAACTCCGACCCAGATCGAAATCTGCCAGCTGGGGCAATCTACCATGCTGATCACGAATCTGATAACCATTTTAGGCAATACAGAATACGGCAATTACAGATTCATTGGTTTTATTGATTACTTGCGAGTTTTGCTTCGGGCGTGGCTGGATCATGCTCTCAAAAGTTATCCGCAACAATGATCGCGAATCTGATGACTATTTTTTTTGTTTGTGCAATTATAGCGTGAACCTCAATAGTTCTCATGTCCATGATTTTGACCATCAAATTTATAAGTACCAGCCTGATCGTCCGGCTGACGCCGGACTCTCAGGCTTCTTTTCTGCTCGCTTCGCTCGCATTGCTTTGATGTGGCATATCTCTCACACCACGCCGGCCATTCCTCATTTATCAAAACGCGCGTTTTCTGCACCTTCGAGCTTTCTGGCTCCGAGGCGTCTTTCCCACAGCTGTGCAGGAGGGGAGCGACGTCTTTCCTTGTTTAGAACCGTTGGACCCGTCTCAATGCGTCCCCCGCTTTCAGATCAGACGCCGGCGCCCCTCACCCCACCTTTGGACCCGTTTCTAGCCTTCCTTCCACTTTTGGACGCCGGCGCACCCTTACCACACCGTTAGACCCGTTTCTAGGCATATCCGCGCTTTTAGTAGTGTTTATACTTTTTCGCGAGGCGACGGCGTCGCAGCGACGGCTACAACACGCACGACGCGACGTGTAGCGAAGCCGTCGCGTCGCGCGTTTCCGCTATGCCAAAGTTCGCAAAATTGCGTACACGCAGAATTACACACTTAGCTCGATTTGGCGTGAGCGTCAACGTTTATGCGTTCTTATGATAAGTCGTCAAGTCACGTAAGTTTTAGGCCAAAGCAGAAAGAAAATCAAACAATGAACACACCACCCCAAGCTCTGACATCAGCGAAATCATCGCGTCGCGTCTGCTAGCAGGCGCGACGCGAATCCGGCCCATCGCGTCGTTTTTCAAGAAAAAAGTATAAACAGGGCGCGACGTCGCGCCGCGACGTCGCGTCGCGATGGAGAACGCCAACTACCACATCGCGACCATTGTTTGTGCATGCTTCCACTCGGGACCCATCGCATTGGAACAGCTTGCTCGGACGCGATGATCGCGTCGCGCCGAAGTATAAACACTCCTTTTCGACGCCAACACACCCTTATCACACCGTTTGACCCGTCTCTGAGCGTTTCCCCACTTTTGGACGCCGGCGCACCCTTATCACACCGTTAGACCCGACTCCAGGCATATCCGCGCTTTTCGACGCCAACACACCCTTATCACACCGTTAGACCCGTTTCCAGGCATTCCCCCGCTTTTGGACTCCGGCGCACCCTTATCACACCGTTGGACCCGTCTCTGAGCGTTTCCCCACTTTTGGACGCCGGCGCACCCTTATCACACCGTT
>JARK01001577.1:92148-107834 GCA_000688135.1 Ancylostoma ceylanicum
ACACACACACACACACACACACACACACACACACACACACACACACACACACACACATGAAGTGCCAATTAATAAGAAGTAAGATAGTGATTTCACACTGGACGTATAAATTTGACAAGTTTAAGTTAGTTATTTAGTTAGTTTAGTTCAGTCTTCTATATTGTGTACAAAATGTATGCTAGCTCACTATACGAGGGCGGTTTGAGAAGTTTCCGGAATAACCACCAAGGAGTTGTTCTTCCCCAAAAATTTTCACGTAGTTATGTTGGCTAGTTCTTCACATGAATTGACCATAAATTTCGTCTTGATACGGTCAAGGCTCTGCTTTTGACAAATAGATCAACTTGTGTAACTTCAGCTGCGCTCAGGTGCAGACACATGTGAAACTTGGGCGGTTATTAATTCTTTTAGTTGGGGGAGATGAAAAATAGTAGACCAAATAGGACTTATGTGATGATTTTGAAGGATCATTATCTTTCTTTTCCACTCGGAGTATTTGAGTTTTTATAACCAGCCGTAGCATAACGCGAGCAAACAACAATCCATGCGCGAAACGCCGGAAAAAGGTCACCATTTCGGAGAATCTTAATTAAATCGTTGAAAGGTTTTAAAAGATGGGTCCAAGTAAATACTGAGCAAGAGAGTTTAGGGCATCTCTTATGAATGATTAATTTCTATTTTACATGACGAAATGAGTATGAAAAAACATTTTTAAAACACTGCGTCGCATTTGCCCAACCTCTGACAAAAACGCAATCCAACATGAAAGTCAGCCAATTATCTTGAAAGGATGAGATTTGTTTCAATCTAAAATTGTGATCCATATTGAAGGTTAGCACACGCGCTACAAGCTGGTCACAACAAATGTGATGAAAACGGTAGGTTAGACAAGAAGAATGGATTCTGAAGGAAAACGCACCGTCCGCTGAGGTGAGATGGTGACGGCATCTGTTTTTGGGAGTTTCAAAGGAATTGTGGGGAACCTATGACCGCTGAATATTTGTCAATATTTGTGGAAACTCTATACTTGAAAACTCGAGCGACACGCACAAGTTTAGCAAAGAAATAGGAGTTGTCCGTCCATGACAGCATGACCGCGAATGTATGGGTTACCACCTAGAAAAAACTTGTGATAATAAAAACTAAAACTTCATCTCATTTAATGAGTTTTCTGCCTTAGCATCCTCGTACTTCCCTGCCTGCCAAAGCAGCCTAACCTCTCTCCGACTGTGGAGGGATTCCAACGGTTATTGTGAGTACTCAAAATGAATTCATCTTAGGTCGAGAATGGAAAAATGAGAACAGACCGGAATACGTACGCTGGGCTTCAAAAGGATAGGATTGAGGAATGAGATATTAATTGCATCCGATTTGTTTTGTTTTCGTTGTCATTCCGAAAACTTTTCAAGGCGCCCACGTACAGATCTTATCAATAATTCTCAACATTTCCTTGATTTTTGGTAGAATTCCTCCAGTATGGAAGGAGGAAGCTATTGCTTTGAGCAGCGGAATTTTCTCCACGGTTGGAAGCGATTTATTACTGTGCACGAAAGTCTCAAAAACCACAGAATTCGATGAATTCTTCTTCTACACGGTAGAACTTGGGCAGTTTTATTTTCGGTGGCGATGTTGCCTTATTGAGCCTTTGGGATTGTTCAGACTCGTCATCGCTCTAGAGCTCATCATCTATGTTATAATCTGAGTTGTTATCGCGTGAGTCGACCCTTTGCTCCGCCCCGTCCGAAGCGAAGTTTGGCGGTTTTCGACTGTATCTCGTTTCGGCGGACGGTATCTTCAGGCCAAGTTTCTGAGCCGCAACTTGCCATCTCTGGCTTCTGTGAACCGAGTTTCCAGCATGAAAATGGTTTCGCTTGCCGGATCTAACAAGGCGAGGATACTAGGTGAGTATGGCCTTTCGCAGCGGGGTGTATGTTGCCTAACGCAGCTCGCGACGCTGATTTCAAATCTGTTTTTATCTGCTCCTAAGTTTATCTCTGCCAAGAGTTATACGTCGTAGGGCGCACAAGGCCGATATATCAGGTGAGTCGTAGCGCAATGGTGAGTTTCTCACTCCTCAGGATCAGCATGGCGACTTCACTAGTTGAATCTGAAGAACGAGAAATGTATCATTGCGCCAAGACGCACCTGGCACAACGACTTTGTGCGCCTTACGTGAGCGTTTCTGATATGGAAAAACGAGTATAACGCCTCATAGATATAAATTTAGGAACAGATGAAAACAGATTCGAAATCAGCGTCGCGAGCTGCGTTAGGCAATATGCACCTCGCTACGGAAGGCCATACTGACCTAGTATCCTTCAAGACTTTCTGAAACTTTGACTCGTTTTCGATTTCTTGTGATTCGGAAAACATGCTCTTTCTTTCGTTTCTGGCAGTTGTGTTTCCGTACAATGCCAGCATTTTGTCAAAACGCCTCTGCGGTGACTCTCTGCTTGTATTGATCTGAGTTATTGCTTCGGTTATCAGATCTTTGGCCCTACAGCACCTGTGAAACATTTCCTCCTCATTTTCTGCCATGTCGAGGGGTTTCGTGTTTGGAGAAGTTTTCTACCAGCGCTTCGAGTGTCGTCGCACTTAGCGGTAGCGGTTTACGGTAAAGGCGAAGGCAATGCCCAGGGGTGGCCTGTGATGGATTTGCTAATGCCCGTTTGTTTTGAAAGGAAAGCTGCCAAACTGGACGCCAACGCCACACATCTGGAAGAAGTCATCACAGGCAAAGCTTGTCGCATTGCAGTTGAAGAGCCATCCCGAGACTGTAGACGGACGATGCTTTTGAAAGCAGCAGAAACAGAATTCAGCATCAAACGCTGAAAGCGGGATCGAGCCACGCGTTCGACTTCATCTGGGCATCGTAGAGACACTAAATGCGCATGTGCCTCATACAATGACCTACAATGACATCTGACGCACCTATCAGAGATTAACTCTTCCAGACCCTTCTAGCACCATTTTACTCACTCAAGAGGGATGGGGATGTGTAGGTTGGCCAGAGACGCAATCAAATCATTGCTTGTGTGGGCGGCAGCACTGCAGATCTTGTCAGTGCGCGACACCCTCCCCAAGGTTTTTATACTTTCCCACAAAGACGTTGCAAATGGCGATGGCAACAACACGTGCGACATTAAGTGAGTGGCGAAGTCAAATAGGTTAGAATCTGAGACAGCTGGAGGGGAAAACAAACTGAGGAAAACCCTATTCAGCAAAATCAACGAAATCATTGGGTCATGCCTGCTTGCGCAGCGAATTTGATATCCAAAGAAAAAACATAAACAGTTCGAAAGAGTGGATGAAGAGGTTGCGCTGCAAAGACCGTAAAATACCCATACTCTACTAATACTCTAACACGGGACTATGATCAATTTGCAAACGCGCGACACTAACACCACGACTAGTTATAATTTTTGTCCCGATATCCGTTTCCGGCGGATTAATCCGTCGGAAGCCGTCGGAATCTTTCGGAGTGAACCAAAATAACAGTTCATATAATCACTCGAAAGCTCTCGAGCTCAGGAGTCTGAATATCTGCATGAGAACTGTGTTCAACCTTGAACTGGCAAAGAAAGATTGTGGTTAATTCGTGGTTTAATACATTTTCATTTCCAAATAAGGAGGCTCTAAACGATTTTTTGCGGACCAGCATAGACTGATCGCCAGAGTCAATTGTGCTGCAAAATTTGGTTTTTGGTTCGTTTAGTTCGATTATCAATAATGTTTCTTGAGATTTCACACGTTTACTAGTTAGTTCGGTGCAGAAGTTTTGCTGGATTTTCGAAAAAAAAATTCTTCAAGTGTAACACTCCTTAAAAACAAATCTTGCTCTTCTTCGATTCAGGTTAGAAGATGTCCATTGCAGTGATGAGCTGAGAAATATTGAGAAATGGCCAGTTTCTCCTTTTCCATACTCTTTGTGAATTTTCTGAAAAACCTCAAGTGCTTTCGTGACGTTTCTGTTTTGATCTCTTTAGTCGCTCTGTCCTGACTCTTGATCAATCCAATCGGACGTGATCCTTTTGCCAATCCAAAGCTCATTCGCACGAAATCGACGCCTATTCATTACTATCCCATCCAAAACTCATTCGCATGAAATCGACGCTTTTTCACTACTATATTTTACTAAATATTTCTGCTACTATTAGTGTATACTACTTACCATATATTCGCTACTCCACTACTGGACTTGGCCTCAGTTTTGGTTTTTCTCGAACCAACGAATCTTCCTGCTGCACACGGGGATGAAATTCTATTTCCGCTACACGTGTTGACAAAAACTCATTCATTTGACGCCTATTCGGTCTTCCCACATTCACCTGTTCCTGTTTTTAGTACATGTTAGTGTTTGCATCATGTGCATAGCGGTGTGAAAACTCAGCTACTGAGGTGCTTTAATTGCAATAGTGCTTTCCCCACCGGTTCTAAAATTTCTCTTGTTTCTCTGCTTTGTAGTCGATCTTCACTACATACAGTAGCGGTCAAAATGATATGATCAGAGGCACTGTTGGAGACAGAATTTCAAACTATAACTCAACTAAGGATTGAGCTATTTTGATGAAATTTGAGGATGCTGTGAGAGTCTAAGTGTTCTTTCTTTCCCCTGCTTGGCACTGGCATAAACTGCTTCTAAGGAGATCTACCGCATTCCAAGTGCAAATTCACTGTTTTATTAACATTATGGTTTTTCGACTGCTTCGCGACACCTCAGCTCCGTAAGAAAATTTTCTAAATCGTATCGTAAGCGAGCAATTTGCTACATAAGTTGCGTTCCAAAGTTGTTCACTTTACATTTAAAAGTGGGCCGGTCAAAATGTCGCATAAAAGTGAGAAAAACGAATTTTTCATAATTTCAGACTAAGAAGCATTGATCCCGACTGGGAATATTTCTGTGATATCCGCTACTAGCAACTATCCTGATATTAAAATAAGAACTGTTTTGCTGTTCATATGCTTGAGATATATTTAGACCCAGTTTTTGGTGATTTCGATCAATTAATTTTGTCCTCCCGTTTGAGCAGCAAAGGAAGCGTAGCAATAGCATAGTGGTGGAAATAATAGGCAATTATGTGCCCAATCTGTACCAACCCTTCCTTTCTCCCAGTAGTTGAGAGTAAGGATGCTACACAAAATCTATTAAATCCAAGAAAGTTGGTGTTTGAGCTCAATAATCCACGTTAATTGAGCCTGTGCCAATGCTAAGCTGCCACGGGAAAGCGCCCATGGAGTTTTAATACATACTCAAATTAGGATTGGATAGCTCAACCCAGAGGCGAGTTATAGCAAAAGATTCCCTAGTCAAAATGGCTCTGATCATATCATTTTGACTGCTACTGTACATGTTGCTTTGGCCGTGGGACCTATGGAACAGTGGTATGTCTGCATACGCTGAGAACATCGATTACTTCATGGTTGAAAGATCGAGACTTCTTATGGTTATTATTGCTTGCTATTGCATTAGCCATGTGACCTATGGAACAGTGCTATGTCTGCATAGGCTAAGAACATCGATTACTTCATGGTTGAAGGATCGAGACCTCTAACGACAATTTTGCAAAGGCTGCATCACCCAAACACGACCGTTGATATCTTGCTCGTAGTTTCGTCCTGGTTGTAAATTTAAACTTTTTTCGTTTCTGCTTTCAAATCAAGGCTTGCTTGTCGTTTCACGGAATCTGCTAGCACTCCTGAACGTTTATCCTAGCCTTAAATACCGTTCACCATCATGAATTCTTTTTTTCAACGTTTCTTTTTAATCTATGAGCATGAGCAAATCCGCAGGGATTTCGTAACTGAATTATACTCACAGTATTTCATTAAGGTTATTTCATGCGTTTTCAGGCACACTGAACCAATCACGGCGATGCTGGCCACAGTTGCAGAGATAACGACGTTAGGACATCGGAAGTATTGTAAGCATGACGAATGTGCTACATATTAGGGTGTTAAAGTGGAAATGCGCGTTTTGCATGAAACAAATTATGTATTTTTTTTAAACACCCCAGTCCAAGTTCAATGCAGAATTAGTATTGTTGAACTTTTGACCTCACGCATACAAAGAGTGAGCGCTCTCCTATGAGATATCGTAGCACCGTGACCTAAAATAGCGGCTCACGCGAATTTCGGTTTCGTCGCAGTTTTGGAATTTTTCTCTTCCTTGTAAGGCATGAACGACGCAAGCAAGTGCTCGCCTGATAGGGCAAAGTTTGGGCCACTAGGCGGTCCCCTCGTCAGACGCACGCTGCCAGAGTCAAGATCTGGAGAACAGGGCAGTTGAGGAATTGATTTGAAGTCACAACTTCGGTTCAGTTGCCCAAATTGGGGGCATTTTCGAGTAATCTATTGTCGCATGGATTAGCCAAGTAATATAGCAAAAATTCACTGAATTTTCATATATGATTTGTGGTGGTGGTCCACTGCAGTTTCCCGCTCTTTAACAACATAGAACCTGGGAATGGAAATTCTGAAGTTTCGGCCGGTTACCTTATAAATCCCTTCAAAAAATAATGAATGAAGATGTGCTTGATAGAACGCATGTGAGAGAATACTCCATGAATTGCTCTTTCAAGTGGTATTAAAAATTTCATTCTCAATGTAATACCCTAATAGATACGTTTTAATGTTGAGAAGTTTTCAGAAACCACCAAGAATAGTGAAATTTAAGCTCTTTTCCTCTTTCTTCTTTTCATTTCATATGGTGCGTTCGGAAATGAAAGCAAAAAAAAGCATGCTCAGAAGCACTGTGATGCTTCTCTCCAATGATAAGCTAATAATCTTTCTCCACTAGATTCACTTTGGCAAATATGATATTAGAAAGTTGAAGAATCCATTTCCATTTTCAGGTGTTGTAGCGGATAGGCTGAGTGGGCAGACGAAAACAACTGAAGTAGTAGAATTGTAGGAGTNAAACTCACAATCTTCCGCTCACTCACTTATTATTTTAATAAAAGCCGTTGTTTTTTTTTGTCTGACGATATGCAACGCGGAACGAGGAAGAAAAGGAAATTTCCAGGAATTAGCAAATGTTCCTGGTTTTCCCGTCGCGGCAGCCTCGTGAAGACAAAGCGCTTCCATTATCGTTGCTTCGACACAACAAGAAAGATTCGTGTAATTAGGCGTCCAATTTGACGCGCATCGACCATAAACACCTTCTTAGAGTTAGGCACGCGCTCAGCAGGGAAGGGTCATGCAATGCACCAATGGAGGCGACGAAATATGAAAAGTGGCAGCTCTAAGGAGAGAGCAAGACAGAACAGCGTGAGCAAAGCAAGTTCAAAACAAAGCGCGCGCAAAGAGAACAAAAAAGAGGAAGGAGCAACCGAAAAGCAAAGAAGAAAAGAATCCAATGATGAAGAAGAGTCAGCATTAATGGTAAGGCAAGAAAGGTAAAGAGTGAGAAAGGTGGGAGGATGGACGAATAAAAAAGTGAGATATCAAAGTGAGATATCTCTGATAACTGTGCAGCACGAACGCAGCCCAAACGGCGTAATGCTTCGAGTAGAAACGCTAGCAGCAACGCTTCCCAGTTGCTGCTATCTTTCCCTCCATTGCTGCCATCCTCCCCTTCATTGCTGCTCCTTGTAGCAGCAATGGAGGGGAGAATGGCAGCAACTGGGAAGCGTTGCTGCTAGCGTTTCTACTCGGAGCATTACGCGGTTCGGGCTGCGTTCCTAGCGCACATTCACCAGAGATTATATGGAGAGAAAGAGGATGGATGAGAACAGAGGAAAACCAGAGCACACGTCACAAATAAGAAAAAAAATGGATGAACATCGTTGGCGTACGATCTTCTTTAGGAGTGCGCAAAAACTCCGTGGGACAAATTTCAAAATCGCTCACCTCCAACCTCGGAGGGTTCCTTATGTTCGATGGAATGTGCAATGCACGACTTTGTTCGGCGACAACTTCGAGGCGAGCGCGTCGGTGCCCATGGACTCGGAGCATCATCTGAAAAACGACCAAATACAGCGCCAATGCAACAAAAACACACGACGATACCAACCAAAAACGAACATGGACGCGAAAATAAAGAAAACGAATGTGGGAGCAACGAACACAGCAAGGAAGCACCGGAAAACCGAAGAGAAACGACAAATAAACATTTTCCAAACTCAAATCACGCCGGACGTTCTGCGTTCAGCACGTGACTGTTTCAATTTCCCCGCGAACGTTCAAAGTTCAAATCTGCAGTGGTGCTGATATCGTAGCTCCGTAAATTCTACGCTCCGCTGCCAAAAACGCGCTGTGTTTCGAATTGGGACTAGTTCTACCAGAGTGCTGCCAACTTTCTTTGCAACTTCTCGCCACTCCATGCGCGCTGGGAGCACAATAAACTGACACAATATCAAGGTTTTAGCTGTATCTGAAAATTTGACTCTAGAGCTGATGTTGTGCTGTTAGCATACTGGGCGGAACAGGCCACCAAGACTAGTGCTACTCGATTTCCTGAGTTGTTTGTGACCCTGAATCGGGCTTCCTTCGTGTTTTATGCGAGAAGATGCTTCTCCGAAAAAAAACTTATAAAGAACTTGGATAGTTAAGAGTTATCGGGTCTTGGTCCTTTGATTCTTTCCACCTGAATGTCAAATTTGCCTGCAAATTAGTCTTAGCTGTGAAGCATCAGTGAAGCATACAGAAGAAGAACACCCACGGGTCTCAGTTTTTCACTAATTGTGAAATCCTCCTCATAATCGAAGAAGGGAGCTTTCTTCAATCTTCCCCTCTTCAACTGCTGTGAACTTACATGTTCAACACAAAGAATTCTATTCAAAAACGAAAAAAATCAGTATTCCCTTGCACTCCTCAGGTGATGAATCACCCGTCTACATACAGACACCTCCGGTTACATGCAGACAGTATTTCGCAATATGGCCTAGCGCGGCCAGCTGAACTCGAAAAAAAAATCCCCAGCCAGAGCGCCGCTTCGCGGCGCTTTAGCTCAGACCCGTAAGCCACGCTAGCTTGGGGCCAGCTGGACTCCACACAAAACGCTTCGTGTGGTGTTCAGCTGGCTCCACGCTTCGCCGCGCTTCGTTGATGACAGCGAATTTCTGCGAATCTATAATACTTCAATAATTTTACTCATTTGTTTCGATAATCTGATGATTATCATGCATTTTAGGTCATTGTGAGTGATGTCCATCGGAGCAAACTCCAGGTTTTTGCCAACTTATCAGTTCGGCTCTGCATTTGCTAGCCATTTCGCTAATTCATTACTCAAAGCCACGGGTCTGCGCGATGATCGTCTCTTTGCCAGCCAAATCTTCAGCATCAAAAACAAATTCCCTCCATGAAAATGAGAATTACGTTGTTCCAAAGTTACTGTCATCCCCGTATGTTAGTATTAGTCCATGCGCTCTTTTATGACGGTTTGTCTGGACCCATTAATTACTTTTTAACTCAAGTTGTAGAAGTTGTTATTCAGCGCAAATGCCTCTTTCAGTTTATGCAGTCTCGAAAGCTTTGTATAAATCTTGCTCTGCCGATCGAAATATACATGAAAAAAGAATGTAATATTATATATGGAGATGTGAGAGATTCTCTTTCTCAATTCTTCATTTTCGCTAACCTAGTCATGAAAGCGCCTTCAGTTCTTGTAGGAAGCGCTGAGTTTGCGGATACATCAACATAACTTGCTGAACTCTGCACGTGAAGGCGACAAACTCTGGAATTTCCTTGACAGATCGGTGGATCCAACCATCAGCCATGTTGTCCACTCCTATCTGGTTGATCCGAGCACTCAGAACCGAATACTCTTCTCAAGAACTCGGAAAATCGGCGTCCCCTCGGCATTCCAGCTGCGATGAGACACCCGGCTACAAGCAGACAGGGCCCGGCGACAGACAATTTTGCAATACCTTCGCCGTCTATCATATGGGGGGATGATGTCCTCCTACCCGATGCATCGATAATTCCAGCCGTTCGTTCTTTGTCGGTGCTCTTTATACATGTATACGAACCTGCCATGGCCAGTCACTTCCAGATCTGCGCGAGAAAGTCCTGAGGAAAAAAGGAAGTGAATAGTGCTTCAAATATCTCAGAGGAAGTAGTGGTAGTCGATTGAGACATAAATGAGAATGAGGACGAAAGTTGGCAGCAAAAATGCGGTTATATGAAATTGAGCACAAATGAGCGCTGGGGCTACCTTCAGGAAACATCGGACTGGCAGCGTAGCACTAAAAGTACTCCAACCACTTTCATATGCTAGCGAACGCCCCCCCCNCCCACAATAGAATACCCCAATCTCTCCACAATCAAACCCGTAGGCTGGCGTTTTTCTCACTACTTAGAACCTCAAAAACAACTTGTCGACAAGCTTTTGGAAATCAAGTTTCTGATCTCATCTGAAACTTGCTTTCTCAAAAGTTTGTTGACAATTTGGTTTTACACTTCCTTGCCGACAACTTGTCCGTCCAAAAGCATGTCGACAAATTTTTTTCTCTTCCTTGTCGACGAGTTGTCTTTCCAGAAGCTTGTCGACAACTTAGTTTTGGGTGGCTTGGTGATATCAAACTTGTCGACAACAATTTGCTAATTAAATGCTTGTTTGCAAGTTGTTTTTGGGCTAAGCTGGGCGGACAAGTTGTTTCTGGGGTCCCGAGTATCCGACCATAACGGACCTGTTATACTTTGGACCGACTAACGTATTCGAATGAAAAATTCGAATAAGCATTCGAATTCGAATAATTCGACTATTCGAAAAAAGTCCATTTTCGAATTTGTTCGAAATTTTTTCGATTATTCGAAGTTTGAAAAACCGAATAAATTCGAAATAAGTGGCGAATCGAATATATTCGAAACTCGATTATTCGATAAAACTGAAAAACCGAATGTATTCGAAATTCAATTATTCGAAAAAATTAAAAATCGAATAAATTTGGAATTCGATTATTAAAAAAAATTTCGAATGTTCTAAAGTATAGGACCTATCCTGCGTCGGGAGACCTGGCGTTTCCTCGCTACTCCATCGGTAGACCAGTATCCTGCCTTTTCACCACTGCTTTACCAAGACGGACCGGCATCCTTGAGTTTTCATCACGGCTTGGCCAAGGACGGCCTGTACTCTGGCGTTTGCATCATTGCATCAGTGATCGGCCAAGGCGGACCCGTAACCCGTCTGGCGTTTTCCTATCATATCGTTTTTACCACTGCTCGGCCAGGGCGGACACGTATCATGGAATTCCCCTCACTGCCTGGCCAAGGACCCGTCCCCTGACGTTCACGCCACAGCTTTGCCAAGGCGGACCCATAGCCTGCCGTTTTCACCATTGACTGGCCAACTAGGCGGACTCGTACCCTGACGATTACGCGACTGCTTAGCCAAGGCGGACCCGTACTCTGTCGATTACGCCACTCCCTGGCCAAGAAGGACCCGTATCTTGGCGTTTCAACCAAGGCAGACCTTATCATAGCGTTTTCATCACTGCTTGGCCAGGGCGGACCCATATCCTGGAATTTTCCTCACTGCCTGGACAAGGCGGACCCGTACGTGTGGATTACGCCACTGCTTCGCCAAGGCGGACCCGTAGCCTGGCGTTTCCACCACCGCTTGGGCGAGGTGGACCCCTACCCTGGCGTTTTTCTCACTATTGGGCCATCGCTGACACATCGCTCCATCGGGTGCCAGTATGTCGGCTTTTTTTCACTTCTGCATCGGCGGACCAGTATTCTGATGCCATCCTCACTGCTGGATCAGGATGGACCCATCCTCCTTCTGTGGACTCGTGTTCTGGCGTTTTCCTCACCCCTCCACCGGTGGACCCGTATCCGTACGTTTTCCCAACTGCTTCACCATGGCGGACCAGTATCTCTGAGTTTTCCTCACGGCTTGGCCAAGAAGGACTCGTAGAATGGCGTTTTCACCCCTGCTTGCCCAAGGCAGACCCGACTCTGAACTTTCTGCCCGCGGTGGATCCGCGGTACGCCTGAGGTGGAGCGTCGGTTCGCCACCGCGGGCATGTGCGGATCCACCGCGAATGTACTGCGGGTCCACCGCGGGCATGTGCGGATCCGGACGTGAAACCAGTATTAGCAGTGCAATACGACTTTTAAACAATATATATATATATTGGTCAATTCGCATTGAGTTTACTTAATTACATTACTCTGGGCACTATTATTAACTTTATTGTTTTCAACACAAGCAAACTCTTTCTGCGCCTGTGTTGCATTTAATATTTTGGCCAAAAAATGAGTCCATGTTGGGGTGTCCGACGAAGTAGGGTAAAAGCAAACCCATGGCGGCATTTCACTCTCACTTTGCAAGCGTTTACACATTCCGAGATTCGAACCTACCTCTTTCCAAAGCTAATGATCCCAAGTCCGGTACCTTATCCACTAGGCCATACGTGTCGACGAATGGGTGGCTCCCAAAGCGATTATGTGTGAATCAGCGCTACTGCGGATCCACTGCGGGTTCGTGCCGGTCCACCGCAGAAAGCAATGTTACTGCGGGTCCACCGCGAGCATGTGCGGATCCACCATGGGCACGTGCGGGCATAGCGCGGGAGTGACGTCACTACCGGTTCCCCCTGCGGGCATGTGCGGATTTATCGCGGGCAATCGCGGATCCACCGCGGTTCGGCTCCAAACCGCGGGTCCATCGTGGGCAGAAAGTTCAGAGGAGGCCGAATTCCGGCGTGGCCGCGCTCTGAAGTCAAATGGCGACCTATTTGGCGAGGTTTGTTTGGCAACCTAGGAAACGGGTTTGCCAACTAGCCAGGCAAACGAANTCCGGCGCACCCTTATCACACCGTTGGACCCGTCTCTGAGCGTTTCCCCACTTTTGGACGCCGGCGCACCCTTATCACACCGTTGGATCTGTTTCTGAGTGTTTCCCCGCTTTTGGACGCCAACACACCCTTATCACACTGTTAGACCCGTCTCCAAGCATGTCCCCGCTTTTCGACGCCGGCGTATTCTTATCACACTGCTGGACCCGACTCCAAACCCGACTCACCACTTTCGGACGCCGGTGCCCTTCAGTTGGACCCGTTTCTAGGTTTTTTCTCCAATTTTGGATGCCGGTGCACCGTTGCCGCAATAGTGGACCCTTTGCATAGCATTATCACCCTTTGTGGGCGCCGGCCCAACCCTGCAGCGTCCCCCCTCATCCGTGTCCTTCTTCGCCTTCCTGGCTCCTCCTCTTCGACATAATGAGATCCCACCCAGAGATCCCACCCTCTTCCCTTTTATACTGGATGGGCTTATCTCATTCATTCCAACTGTGGTAAACACAACAGTCGGTCCTTAGCATGTCTGAACATGACAAAAGTGGCCCAAAACACCTGTAAATCAAGGTAAAAATCAAAATTTACCACATTTTCGTACATAACTCGACGGGCTGAGCACGATGGTGTAGGTATTTTTCGTTTTTGGTGGCTGGTTCTCGTGCACAGACACACACACATGAAGTGCCAATTAATAAGAAGTAAGATAATAGGATGCATTCGCATCATTCAGCAATGATCTCCCGTGTTGTGTAAAATAAGAAACAATCAAGTCGCATTCTTGCTTCACCTGCAGCTCAATTCGAGAGCGACCAAAATTTTACAACACATTTTTCCTTTCACGTGGCCATAAACAAGTGCATGACGGAGGTGTATGTCATCATCGAGATATTGGACCGGTCCTTTTGTGATAGCTTCTGTAAGTGCCTTTAAAATGCCTTCGTCTACTTCAAATTTACGCCTGCGACTATGTACAACGTTTAGTCTTATATACTTCTCAGATGGGGTTCCCCTATGGGTTCCTTAAACAGCATTTCTTACCTCCAATTTCTTCCCATAATATCCAGTCCCTTTCATTCTCACTGCGTTGGTACAAAGATTGAGCTAGTGCTATAGATTGAGACGAATTTTTGCACTCGCATTCCCTTAGATATATTCACTACGAAGCTAAAAATGATGACTAGATTTGGGAAAACTGCCAGAAAGAGAACTAAGCTCTGAAATATGAAGTCGAAACATTTCTATGCCTAATCAGAGAGCAACTACAATTCGCAGCTCGGAATTTCGACATTGATTCTGCAACAATCTTTCAAGTGCTTACAAATCCTAAACCTCATTGTGATTCCTACAATTTACGACGAAAGGAGCAATTTTAACAGTCCAAATACAAAATTGAGGTGGGACATTGCTTTGAGGTACATATATCACGAAGACTAGTTACTCGATAAAGTGTCCTTCTATATCCTCACCTATCTATCCCCACCAGGACTATTGAATTATTGTCTATGAATGAATACATCATAAAAGCACTTCGCTGAAACAATGACACTCAATTATTCGAATAATTCAAAAAAAAACTTTTATTCGAAATTCGAATAATTCGAAAAGTCCGAATATTCGGTTATTCGAATATTCGAATTATTCGAAAAGTCTCAAAATTCGATTATTCGAATATTCGAATTATTCGAAAAGTCCCAAAATTCGATTATTCGAATATTCGAATTATTCGAAAAATCAAAATATTCGATTATTCGAATATTCGAATATTCGAAAGAAAAAAATCGAATACCAATGTATACTACTTATCCACTGACGATGTGTACAGAAGATTTTGTCAGATAGTATATCCGGATGTTGCTTTATATGCACCGTTCTACTTTATAGAAAAGCCTAAAGCATGTTATCTCAGACACCTCTTGAACTTGGTGTCACGGAAAAGACGCTTATTCAATTTCTTGCCAAACCCTACGTTACAAGCGAGTTTGGAAGTTTTTAGCCTACAGAGAAAAACGCTACACTCAGGCGAAGAGCAAAACTGTAGTTTTGTTGTTGACCAAACACGAAATTAAGAGTTTTGATAGAGTGCCTGTCCTCATTGATGATGATGGAAACAGATTAGTACATGGTATGACAGTCAAGAAACCGAAGCATTACCTGAATTCTTCGCCTCTCTTCTTCTTCTTCTTCTTCTTCTTCTTCCTCTTCTTCTTCTTCCTCAGCGTTTTTCCCGTTTCGTAGCGGGGTCCGCTTTGCTGATTCTTTGACGCCATATTGCCCTGTCGTGCGCCTGGTCGGGTTGGATCTTAGCCGGCTTGAGATCAGCGTGCAGGGCGTCGAGCCATCGTTGTTTCGGTCTTCCTTTTGGCCGCTTTCCTGCTACGTCTAGGTCTCAGCCGATACAGACTTTATCGCCTCTGGCACGAAGAACGTGACCGTCCACTGAACCGAGGTACCTGAACGTAGCGGCTCGCGGGAGATCCGTGCCATTAATTTTGATAGTGCCGGACTCGTGTTCGTCGGTGGTCAAATACTGGGTCTTCTTAATGTTCAGGCGAAGGCAGAACCGTGCCAGCCGGTCGCTCCACGCTTGCGTTTGTCGCTCAAGTTCATCCTTGTCTTCGGATGCCAACATTACGTCGTCGGCATACAACAGCGTCCGTGGCGCTGGTCTTTGAAGATCCTTTGTGAGGGCATCCATGACAACAATGAAAAGTAGCGGAGATAAGGCTGAGCCATAGTGTACACCGACGGTTATTGGGAACTCAGTCGAAGTGCCTGCGGCCGCTTGCACTTTACTCCTGTTATCGACATATAGCATCTGCACCCACTTAAGAAGCTCCTCGGGAATGCCTTGAAGTCGCAGTGCGTACCAGATCACTTCGTGTGGGACGCGATCGAAGGCCTTCTCCAGATCTAGGAAGGCTAGGTGCAACGGCTTCTTCTTCTCAC
>JARK01001577.1:115026-149102 GCA_000688135.1 Ancylostoma ceylanicum
GGGAAATTCGGGGGGGGGGGGGGGGAGTGTCCTATAATTATGAAACGCAGTGTATCTTGACGAGCATTTCCTGGAAGTAGCTCCGCCGGTGGGTTGATTCTGAGGTATGTTAACCACTGACCATGGGCTTCCCCGGGAGATCTCGACAATGTTACTGAGCTTCTGTTTTAATACCATATCTCTCACACTCTACACGTGCACAGTTAGGCTGGTGATGACGCTCCTGGGCGTATGCTCAAAATGGGATATTTTCTGCTGGTCACTGCATCACTATAAGCAATTCAGGGGATCAGCTACACGACAGCGTCTTGCACCAGCATCAGCCACTGCATTCATGTCTGAACTTGAACCCGCTACATCGACTTCTTCCGGGAGAATTCCTCCAAAGACTAGAAGAGTACTAGAATTGCCCTCCAGGCGTTCGTCGTTCCCAGATGGCCTTGTTCGAATAGCACGGTAATCTGAGAAAACCATCCTTATTGTTAATATTTGCGGATAACAGCAATTCTCAGTTCCATTTAAAAATTGTTTTTGAAGCCAGTTTTGAGGTTCATGAAAAAAGCTTGGAAACTCGCATTATTTTTGCGTCTGCCTCATAATTTGAGGACCGGATGGCATACTATTGACCCGGCTAGACTCATACGTATGCTTCTTAGAGCATGGGAAATGAACTTGCAGGTCGCACCCCCTCCCCCCCCCCTTATTTTGCAAGAAGAACGTTGGAAAATTCTCGGTCAAAACTTTCCTGCCAACCTAGCATTTTTCCCTGAACCCCTGATTAACAAAATTGTGTACATTCTTGAGAGAAATTTTTGAAGAGGCAATATGGAAGCTGTCAAGGACTATTTGTGCGACAACGACTGGTAAGACTCCACCCTCACCGTTCACAAAAATACGAATCCTTTATTGCGGTGCTGCAATGCGACATTACTTAATTCTATTGCTAGCACACAGGCGGTTAGGAAGAGAGTCGGGGTGGTATATTTCTACGTGGATAGTAGACAAGTGCTCTTGACAAATCGCGCACGTTCTAGCTTGATAGTCGCAGTGATAACTAGCTGTCTAACATGTTAAAACAATCCCAGAAGTGTTGTAGGAGTACGTGGGACACAAGCGATCAAGCAGTTCGAAACCGACTCCCCGTTGAATTGTCTGCTGTGCACAAGGACTCCTAGTGCACTATGCTTATAGAACTAAATAGCTATAATTTTATAGTAATTTTAAGAAGTTGACATCTGTATTTGACAAAACGTTGTGAGAATTCAATAACTCATTCAAGCCAAAGGCGTCTTTAATCTAGAGCGGTATTCTTTCAATTCGCAAAGGTGAGGCAAGAGTAAACTTCTCATTTGGTGCTTCTCATTCTTAGCGATGGAGTTAACTCGACTGAAAATGGTATGAAACTGAAAATGATGGGAGCCGTCCTTAACAGTGCCAACTTTAAAGGCAGTGTCCAGGCGAAATCTTCACTATTAGTACCCAAAGCCTAGTGCCCGGCCCGTTCATTCAAGAATTTCGTCAAATCTTGTTCAAGATTGTCAGGACGTGTTCCACTGTCCAACAATCTCGTCCCGCTTCAACCTGATATGCTACGGATGGCATTCGCTTCAACATGTGCTAATAACTTGTTGAACACGTATCCTCAAATTCGACGATTTTTGCAATCGATATCGGCCCAGAATTTCTACTTCAATTTCAATATAATACTGATTATTGGTGAACGCGGCGCGGTCTTCCGCGCCCTACACGGTGGTCCCCGCTGCAGCAGGGGCGCGGTGGAGAGATTTCAGAGCTCATGCAATGGTATACTTATCAATATTTTCTAATCGGCACTTTTGGAAGCCTCAAATGAGGTCATGAACACTATTCGCCCCGCCCCCTCCGTTCCCAAAGTGATGGTCCTGTCTGGATTATGCCTGAAAGTGAAGATGGGCTGAGCCTCTGTGTCGGGGTATTCCACCCATGGTATAGGTGGGCTATTTGAGGTGCTGAACACGGATATCGTATTCATTTTGCACCGTAACCCATTTTTGTAGGATTACGGTAGGTTTACGGTAGATTCTATACCTCACAGAATCCTCTCAAGTTTTGCACAGGGGGGGGGGGTTATTTGAGGTGCTGATCGCGAATATCGTATTCATTTTGTACCGTAATCCCACTTTTCTAGGGATACGGTAGGTATACGGCAGGAAATTAAGAGAAAATGCCAATTCCACGGAAAAGACGATGATGGCACTCGAAATTATGGTGATATTCGTGATCAGCACATCAAATAACCCTTTTGTGCAAAATTTGAGCGAATTCCATGAGGTACCACATCCTGGGTTACCCTACCGCAACCCCACCAAAGTGTGGTTACACTACAAAATGAATACGATATTTGTGTTCAGCACCTCAAATAACCCCTCTATACAAAGTTTCGACGAAAATTTTTTTTTGAAAATTTTGGGGCCCCTAATGTGGAATAGTGCCTGAACTTTTTCATTCTTGATTTCCTTCCTATGATTCACTTCTTGGCGAGATTGGCTTTACACTTGGGCCAATCCTCTCCCATTTTCTCTATGTTTTGCCTTGTCTTTTTGTTTTTCCCATGCTTCGTTGTGTTATCGCTTGAGACGTTTTGCTTGGACAATTCATTATCTTCTTTTTTCATTCGTCAGTGATTATTTGGTTCATTAGTATGTCGATGTTTTCCGCTACTTCCTCTTTGTTCTCATTGACACTTCCTGCTACTGTCTCTATTCCATGGATTACCATTCATTTTTGCTCTCTTTGTTTTTTGTCTTCGTTCTTCCGTTCACGTAGCATTTGGTTCCAACTATCCTGTTTAATCCCCATAGTTTTCCGTAGTTATTTTTCATCCTACTTCCTCCTTCCATCCAGTAGTTGCTTAGGCTTCATTTTTATCATTGGTTTTGTTTATTTTTGTCCTTGTTTTCTCCTCTGAAGCACCTTCAGACTTTTCTTTCTTGTTTTTCTTTGAAGGCAGCACCCACGGAAATATTTGTGTTGGAGATTTCGCTGAATTTCGAGGTTTTCAGGGACGATGAACTCATAGGCAGTGACGAAACTGCGTGAAACACACCGGAAGACCAAAAATGAAGGCGCTGTTTCCCACGCGTCCACAGCGCGGACGAGTTTTCCGCTGAGGGTATACGTGCATATCGTCACGAATTCTTGTGGATGATGCGCATTCCATACCCTACACTGTGCAATATTCCATATACAACATGATACATTAGGATATACCACTCGTAGCATGCCAAATCAATAGCGTTAACTGGCGTGGCGGACACCAAAATGGCCACGCTCGGCTCTGCGTCCACGACAGTATCTCCACAGATAGGCCGCTTCTCCCTGTGTTCAAGTTACCATTGTGACTGTCTGGCAGCCGACCACACGGAGAACGACTAACCTCGGAAGTGAGGATTTCCGTGGGTGCTGCCTTTAAACTTTCCCTTTGGTTTGCTCTTCTTCCATAGCTCTAACTTTTCCTCTTCTCTTTGTCCTCTCATGGCAAAACGTTAGCAAATTGAAATGCGATGAAAGAGCAGGTAAGGCACACATTCGCAATGGAAAAGCGATTCCGAATCGAAATATTTCGTAAAATTCCAGTTCTGGAGCATTTTTCTGCACACTGTAACTCGCCTTGTACGCACTGAGACATAGTACGGCATGGACTAGCCAACCGCACGCCTGAAAGTTTTATGAATCAAGCCTTAGCCTAGCCCACGACTAGGCTAGCCGCGCGGTTGGCTAGCCCAAACCACAATTTGGGTTTCGGTGCTATTTCATGAATCCCAGCCCAGGATACAGTTCCAGCAGTGGGATATGGGTCCGCCCTGGCCCAGTAGTGTGGAAAACGACAGAATACGGATCCGACGATGGAGAGTGGGTCCGCTTCGGCCAAACAGTGGTAAAAACGACAGGATTTGGGTCCGCCGGTGGAGTAGTGAGAAAAGCGCCACAACGCGAGTGCACCCATTCAGGATAGGCCAGTCATGGCCCAGCACTGAGGAGACGGTGTCAGCTTAACAGTGAGGAAAGGGTTTCGACACGTCATGGTCCAACAGTGAGAAAATGGGTTCAGTTGTGCTGAAAGGGTCATGCGGCGGATCAATCAATGGGGGGAGGGGGGTCGCTAGCACATGATATTATTTGGAGTAGTATCGGCCCTAAGCACCCAGTTCGCTGTCTTTTGAGGTTCCAGCGCTCATTCGTGCTCAATTTCATATGACCGTATTTTTGCTGCCAACTTTCGTCCGCATTCTCATTTATGTCTCAATCGACCTCTGCTTCCTCTGAGATCCCCAATCAAACCCTTATCAGCTCGAGTATCCCTACAGCAATCTCAATCTGAGTGATTCCGTGTAATCATTCGCAATGTGTCGGTTACAATGGATAGTTTGCAGCTGCTAGAATCCTATGAAGGACTTTACCGCGCAGAGTTGGGAATAACTGCCCATGGCGGCTTCGTATGCTTGTAAGAAGTGCGGCATAAAAAAAGAAATAGAAATATTGATGCATCGGAAAGTAAATTTACATGTTTACGTGTGATGAAAACTTGTCAAGCTGAGCTAGCATCAGAAGAAGATTGGAACGGCAACGTAAGCACGGCGGCAAGATTGGTAGAGTATCATGGGGAGGATTTTGTATTCAAGCTCCGTTAATAATTAGTTTTGCTCTTCTGTTGATTTCCTGAGGACTTCTTGAGTTAAAGCTTCTTCACGAACCTCAGGTGGTTACTCCACCCCACTTCCTAGCATCCCGAAGGGGATCTAGTTAAACAAGTCCAAGGACTGAAGGCCAGCACAGAGAAAAAACAAACAGCAAGCGAGTTTCAAACTGTCCACGTCAAATAGTTAGAAGGAAACTAGGAAGTGTGAGGGTAAAAAACAATAGCAATAATCCAGCAGCCGATTAAGGTCGATTCGTTCGCCTATACGTGAGTACCCGCTTCAATGTGTACTACTGCTTTCGCACTCAGAATCATGGCACGTTTTTGCTTTGATAGGGAAAGATTTGAATTCTTGGCTTTTAAGTTAGAAAAGGACTTCACAGAAGGATAAGAATCCCTCATAAGGGTACCCACTGCCGCGGGGAAGTGCGCTGTTGCCTACCAGCCCAGATCGTTGTTGAGCTACAGAGATGCAACAACTTATTACACTGGCGCTGTAGTCCACGTGGAGTATTGCATTTTGCGTCGCTACTGCCGGCGACTGTGACACCGGTGCACATCGATTGTGGGCGGAGCGCCGCGGTGGCTGCCGAAGTTGGCGACTGCGCATCCCAACATCGGCGACGGTCAGTCTCCAATGTAGGCGAATCGCCAATTTCGGCGACGACGGACCGCCAACATTAACGACCGATGGCCGCCGTCGCCGGGGACGGCAACGCAAAGTGCTATACTCCACATGGACTATAGCGCCAAGCATAATCGCATCTTTGAGAATCGAGATCCCCACCCAAGCTCAGCCTGATGTAATATCCTGGATTACTTCAATCTTGTCCAATCTTGTCACGAAGAAAGAGACTCGCATCACACAACACGAGTACAATGCGACGGGAAAGGCCCACGGCGCTGATGGGTGGAATCATGGTGTTTTGTGAATCGGGACGCTTCTCATGATCTTCAATATCCCAAAATGGAACGCTTGGTGTTGTATCCAACTAATCTGACCTGGGGCGGTTGCTCTACTAGATAGTTGCAAATGGAGAAGTTTTCCATGCTTAAAGGCAGCACCCACGGAAATTTTTAACTTCAGGATCTGAGCATATTTCGTAGATATCGAGGGTGCTTAACACCTTCTTAAGCACAAAACTTCACGTTGGCATTGGAAAAAGTGTTTTTGAAGCTCCATAATCAGGTAGCGTTCAAAAGATATGGCCGAGTTTCGCGAGCCACGGATGAGACCCGGTATCAAAAGATCGATAAGGCAGTCATTTTCGCCAGGCGGATCCTTGCGAAATCAGCTATTTCTCATGAAATGCACCCCTCTCTGAACCGCAGCGAAAGAAATAATTAATGGAAAATTAGTAACAATTAGAAAAAATGTCATCTGAGAATCCAGACATTGTGGAATTCCCCAGGAGAGAAGAAATGGAAGAGAATTGAAAATTCGCCAGGAACTAGCGCTAACAAAAGTGAAACAACCATAATTACTGTGAAACTGGAGACGACCGCAGCCACCAGACACAAAAAAAATTGAAAGGATCAGAGAAAACCACACAATTCTGAGAGCATGACAAGGGAATTCCTTCGAAAAGGGCAACGTTTGACAAAGAGATCAGCTGGTAATCGATCTCTTCCGCGCTCCAAAAAGACTTCGGTGCTCTAACTGCGAAAACGAAACAGGGAAAACACGTACAATCAGCTGATAAATAGGTCCGTCTAAACCTAGGCGATCCTGTTGTAAGTAGGTAAACGGACGCTTTCAGTGCGGCTTGTGTGGCGAATATACTCCCAACTCCTGGGTTTTTCAAAACTTTCAGAACATTCGCAACGAAATTTTCCGTGGGTGCTGCCTTTAAAGATAGAGCAATCGATGTTTTTACTAGTGGTCAATGTCAGCATTATCCTGCCATTTTCTTGCTCTGCACAACTGCATATTAAATTTAGAATTTGAAGACGTTCAGGAAGACGGGCCATCATTCCAGCAAATCTCTCATCTCCACATGAAACTAGCAGGGTACAATTTGAAGTCACTTTATATACTAAAATCCTTACTGTGACGCCGAAGACGCAGACGGAGATTTGTTGTTCGAGATAGGGGTAGTCTGGTGGGCCATATCTCTGGTAGTCGACTGATGTGTTCTCGCACAGTCTTTTCAATTCATTCCATGACCTCTTCATCCACTTTAGTGTGCTGTCATAATTCCATTCCGCGTCGTACTTGGTCTTCTTGACGTGGAATACTCCCATTTGTTGCAGGACTGAAGAAGGAGAGCACCCTGAGGAAATACATTCTCGACACCAGAAACGTTCATACAACACATCCGCATTGCACTTTTAAAATCTTGCTTAAGATCGAAAAGCTAAACAAGAATATGATTTAAGAAAAAGATGAAAACATTAAGCTTTGTAAGTGACGATTCCCCGCGACAAATACTATAAAAAAGAAAACAACGACTACAGCATGGCCCAAAATAGTGTCTACACTCGGAATATCCGACTTTCGATGAACCTCGGCATTTATTCCAATGTGATGACTTTTGTTTGAGCCTTACACGAGGTTTTTACATGATTTATTGGCTGACGTCTCGGCAAATTGCCTTCTTCAGAGTCTATGCAAGTAAACCACAGAGACCGAGTAGCGATCCCTGAGTGACTTCATCAAGTGTCTACACTGTTTGCACTTTTACAATTTTGTTATTAAAGGCAGCACCCACGGAAATTTTCGTTTCTGAGATTTTCATCAATTTGGAACCTTGCTGGGGGTCCTAACAATTCTACGACGATAGTACCTCGGAAAACTCAACCGCTTTTGAAATACATGTTGTCTAGCGTGGATCTACAGGATCTGCGTGGGGTCGTTCGATCGAGATGTGCCTGCAGAGAACCGTTGCTCTCAGCTGATTTGGTATGCAGCAATTTCTTTTCTCGTCATTACTGAGCTATTTATCCGTCCTTAGCTTTCCCTTTTTGCATTGCGTAGTACAACGAACTTTTCTAGTTGTTTTACTTACGAAAAATCTACTTGTTTCGTTATTTGTATGGCTGATTTTTGCCATTGTGCTGTTTTAGGATTATTTCACAGTTGTGAGATCGTTTTGGAAATCGTTGGTGCTCGTGCGACACCTTGATTCAAGCTATCTTTTTCAAAATTTGACTTCTTCCATTACCCTGAGGAATGCTACAAAACAGCGCTAAAAACCTATTTCGTCGACGAAACAGCTGGTCAAAAAGGCGGCGGTATCGACCTTTCTTGACTGGTCCACAACGAGCAGGTCGCACAACTCGGCCAACATGCTTGAAAGCGAGGGATTGAAAGGTTCCAGAAAATAAGGATTTCGAACGTTTTGACTATTCCCAACTTTGCCACAGTGGTAAGTACACGCGACTACGTCGAAATAAGCCGAAATCTCGAGGTCGAGTTTTTCCGTGGGTGCTGCCTTTAAAGAAACGTAGGAAGTACCTAGAATCCGTTTGTGGGAGTCAGCACAGATTGACAAATTTCATTACGTACTTTTAACCGTCAGTGACATACTCCGAAAACTCCGCCAGCTCCTCCAATTGCAATAGACATCAACCCGTAAGAAAAAATTTGCGAAACACGACGACATAAAACCGCGCTCCTCAACTTCCATAATCCTAACTAATAATTATTCATGCTATTTGCCATAGTTGTATGATTCAATGAGGTCTTCAAAGGAAAAAAAGTTGCCGAGAAAATCCGACAAAAGCTCTACACCAAACTAATACTAAACTAACTAAACTAATACTATTTGAACGGAAACTAGACATTTTTTCCAAGCATTGAATTTACGTTTTCCAGTTCTTCTCGGATACTAAGGCACTTGTTTATTCTAGTCAATGAAACATTCGAAGAGACAAGGTATTTGGATTGGTCGAATATTCAAACTTCAGCGGACGCTAAAAGATCGTTTATTCATTTGACCGAATATCTAGCCAATCTCCAAATATATTGTCATCAGAGTATTTGGGAGTGTTGAGTAACTGGAAGATTCGAGTTATAGGCCACGAACTGCATGGAGAATAGTTTTGACTTAAATAGCCGTATTCTAAACTACCACGGAAGGTACAGCGCCGCACCGCCGCTCATGGTCCATCCTCATGGCCCATTCACGAGCGCGTTACTACAAGCGTTCTCTGACGGATTGTAGAGAAAAAAATTAGCTATTCGACAGGATTCTCTCCATATTTTCGGGGTGTAAACCACTAGGCGAAATTTGTCACAAGCTCCGCCTATTGGCTCTGATGCTCTAAACAGTGGAGCAAATCCTCGACTGTCGCAACACTGGTTGGGCTCTGGACGTGTTTTTCCACCCCGTTGTTCGCTACTCATCTGTATATGCTTGCAAAAGCTCGTCAACTCAAGTATCAGAACCAGCGGGCGAACCTAACGGTAGTCCTTCAGCGTGATCGGATTTCATTCCAAGATAATCAATTGTTATTTCACGTTCAATTCAGGTGATTGTTGCGCAAACAAAAATTGTGAATTTCGATTAATTCAAATATTTCGATATGAATTTTTACATTGAGCTTGAGATTGCAGTTTGAATATTGTTCATTCGGCTATCAATATTAGAAGAGTAGCTAGTGGACGCGTTGACATTTCTACAAGGCTCAAGTACACTACAATTAAATAGAGTTGCTTCATGTTGCATAACAAGTACGAGATTTCACGATATAGAGTTGGAACCGCGCTGTGATAATATAGGAAATCTTTCTGGAGATATGTAGTTCACAGTACGATTTTCGGAATTGATCGTGAGCAAACATTCAATTAAAACCGCAGGTACCGCAGGTAAAGGCAGAATGAAATATATCAACATACTAAAATTGTACTAAATACTATCATTGAAAACTACCATCAAGCATTTGGAATGGGAATGAAAACACATTGGTGAAATAAGCACAGTAAGTTATAGCAATAAATAACACCAGTTATTATTTGACATCATAATACTGCTCGACAACTTCACGATAAAAGGCAACCGTTACACAATTAGCATAGAAAGTGATACGTCAAGACCAACATTTTTAGTTTATTGCCTTGCCAAAGGAAGTTATGCTTGGCTCAGTGAGAATTGAATTCAATTTGCACGCGCAGTGATCAGAATAGAAGGCCATAGCGCATCGCCACCGAACAGGGTAAAGCACGGGTAAGACAATCCAAACCACCCCTACGTATTTTGGCATGTAGGAGTGTAAAAGCAAATGGGGGGTTCGTATGATGTTTAGGTAAATTTCCATTTTTCCCTTCTGCAAAAGAAACAGACATTTCCACTCTGCAATAGTTTCAAATATCATCCATATTGATTCTAACAAGATGAACGATGGCAAATGAAAACATGTATTATGAGAGGCATCTCTCATTCGCGATCCTTTTGAGCTCTAATAAGCTTCTCTTAAGTGAAACTGCGCCTTTCGAACTGTCCTTGCCACAAATATTCCACTCTTGGACAGCAAATGTCCACTAACATGCAAAAAGACACGCAAATCAGGCTACAAGTCATGACGTGGCCATTACTGCTGCACCAGTGTGCTCTGTCGCGCTCCAATGCTACGCGGTGCGACGCGCGTCAGATTACTGTAGACCCCTCCACAGGGCAGGTGCGGAGGAGGTGCGTGTATCACACCCGTATCGCATCTGCTCTGTGGTGGCAGCTACAGTATTCAGGAGTAGTAGAGAGAGGCGCATGAGGCGTCTAGACCGAAGAGAGAGCAGATAGTGAGAACACGAATGTTTGAGTGAAATCATGCTAGAACATGTCCACGATTGCCCCTAGTTAACTAGTTCAACTCTCTAGCTAACTAGTTCAACTCTCTAGCAGTCTGATCGTCTTCTTTGTGCAGTGGTTAGCATGTTTAACCTGTCCAAACTTATTGGTCCGTGGAATTCCTTCTCCCATAATGTTCCATCGCTCCTCCATTTTACCAGTAAAGAACTGCGAGAAAAAATATGCGACTGCAGCCTATAAATGAGCAAGGACCGATTTTATACGGGGATCTGCTGCCAAAAGATTGTGGGCGTGGCCCACGCTCAGATGGGAACAAAAGGGGGGTACATATTTGCGAACGCCAGATCGCACCCTATGCTTTACCCTGCCCCCGAACTAAACTGCCCCGGAACACGGCTGAAGGATAAAGTGTGAAACATCAGTGTTAGTCAAACCATTTCTAGGACACTCCAAACGTTTCATTTACATTGGTAAAGTTATCCAAGCACCCACAAGCTCACACTAAAACGATGCTGTGAGTTGGATATTGATGGAGTTGTAGATGGAGATATTATAGTTGTGTTCGTACACGATGTCGTCCTCAACAAGGCAAATCAAGTAATTATCCCCAACTTAGCTACCCCTCAGGAATGATGAGCTCGGATTCGGACTATACTGAACTTTTTTACAAGCAGGGATCGAAATATCGTTCATGAGCATGACTGTGGTGCCTCTTACCACTTCGCTACGCCTTCTAGAAAGGAAGATTAGGGCTATTGCTTAATATTAAATGCATGTTATTCTGGGAGTCACCGCTCTAGGTAACTCCTTTCTGCTGAATCGCATCTCATCAAAAAAAATTTGCTGTGCTGCACAACAGATTCAGAGGTGCTAGCTCTTGAGAAGACAAGAATACAGAGCCCAAGAGGAGTAGAGAAGACAAGACATCTGGATGACAAATGCATCCATCGTCTGATGCATCCATATCAACAACAATTTGCTATACATTTTCAAAGCCCTTTCAACGGCGCCGAGCTAAACACTTATGAGACTCGTGAAACATCGTCTGCAGCATACAAGACTACGTCATCAGCCCATATTTTGTGAAAGATTCTGCATAGCGGGTCAACACTACAACGCGGTTCTGTCATGCGTTTGATCCCAGACGAAATCAGGTGAAGTAACCCAGTATACCCGCAGTAAGCAAGTGGGTTAAGAGAACACTAGTCGCAATGGTTGAGTAGGAAAGTTCATGAGTTCGTGTGACAATAACGTTAGTTCGTGTGACAATAACGTTCGCAGACTGGGGCACACGAGGAACGAAACTAAGATCTCTCAATCTCGCAATCTTGGGTGTCGTTAAATAAAGAGATCTATAGAAAAGTAGGATCTCCGAGAAAGAAAGAGCAGACATGACACATCGCCGGAACCATTCAAACACCATCCTTTACCTCAGCTTGTTCTTCTCCCGCAGTCATCGGGAGTAGGTCATATGACACGATTCTTCGGGTGACACTATCGACAGGCTGGATCTGAAGCGTACAGCGTCCACCCGGGTTACAGTCGCGCGTTGCGGCTTTTCTTTTACTATTCATTCATTTATTGCATTGTAATGGTTTACAATGCAACCCTTCAAGAGAAGGTATATGTATACGAAATCAAGTATGTATACTGCTATGAGAAGCTACTGGAATACTTTGGTTCGAGGAATTGCAAGGAGACCGCTCCAACCATCATACCATAACGGCTCCCACTGACAGGGTTGGTTAGTTGCGTTGCCCGAAACCATTCGAATCTGACCACAGCTCTGGGGCGCAGCCAAATGAAGGGGCCACCGTGGGCTCCAATCCCTGTAGGTTCTTCGCCGTTGCCAACAACCAACATAGTGTCATTTGCATAGGAAATAGAAAGAACTTCTCTGAGTATTAGTATTCCAGGCGCTCTTCTCACAAGTGAAATGCAATAATTTCATCCGTCGAGCATTCACGCCTACATTCGAGTTATCTTTTGTTACAGGAAAATAATTTGATGCGTTAGAATTCATCTGTGAATTCCCCGAAAATTTTCTTCAGTGATCCATTTTTAGATAAGCTCATGCTATTCTGCTGCCTGAAAAAACCTTTCGGCAGACATCGGAACACTCTAGCCATCCGTAAGAAAAATGAATTAGAGAAACGATTATCTTTATGAGGCGGCAAATAGACTTCAAAAGTGGAAACTTTGCCGTAGCAAGGCTTGAGTACATAGTATTTCGAAAAGTGAAAACTCACCAGACCACTAACTAGCTTGTGAAGATAACAAATGTCAATAAGTTTTCTTCTGAAAGTTAATGAGTCAGGTTTCAGTTCTTTCAAGCGGCTCTCATAGAAAGGGATTTCTCTCAACTGTTTGAGTTCTGGGAAGCATCGACAGAACACCAGTCTTGTATATGTTCTCTGAATATTCTCGAGAAGGTCGATGTGTTTTTTCTTATACGGGTTCCAAACTGGTGAATTATATTCCAGAATAGGTCGTACATACACTTTGAACATACGAGTCAGAACATTCGCATCTCTGCTTTTGAAAATTCTCAAGATTCGAAACATGGCACCTTTGGCAGCAGCATTTATTTTCTCATAAGGTAATGTAAATTGGAGACTTTCGTCTATCTGTACTCCCAAATCTCTAACATCCTTGACATCTGCAATAGTGACGTTTTCGGAGAGAAAATACTTTCTTCTTGGATTTCTTTTTCCCAGATACATTACGCAAGTCTTCTGCTCAGAGATTTTCAGCTGCCACAAGTTCATATAAACAAGAAGTTTGTTAATTGCGTTTTGTAGTCTTCTTCCGACATCATCAACCTCTTCGACCGAATATTAAGAGTACATCTTGATATCATCTGCGAACATGGCCTGCTTAATATTTCGAGAGATTCCGCAGTTTTGCGGAAGGTCGCAAATATAAACGAGAAAGAGAACTAGCCCAAGATCGCTCCCCTGCGGTACTCCACTCGTTACTTCCCGTAAAGTTGATAAGGTGGAACCAATTTTGACGCAGAAAGATCTGTTAGTCGAAAACGAGCAAATCCATGCATGAAGATCACCCCTTATACCAATATGATTTAACTTCCACAATAGCTTTTCGTGAGAAACATTGTCGAAAGCCTTTGAGATGTCATAGTATACCACCTCAACAAGTTTTTTTTGAAGACAAGTGACTAAACCAGCCATGAGTACAGTCCACTAGTTGGTCACACGTGGACATATTACTACGAAATCCAAACTGTTGAGGTGGTAGTATGTTCATCCTGCATAGATGCGCGTCGATTTTGGCTTTTATACACCGCTCCATTATCTTCGCTGCTGTGCTTGTGATAGAAATTGGACGGTAGTCAGATGGCTGTTTTGGTGATGGGATCTTATTAACTGGGGTAACAATGGACATTTTCCAAAGAGCAGGAACTACGAGGCGAAGGGGAAAATTGAAGATGTGTGCAAGAGGTACATTGAGAGCATGGCAAAATTTTCGGAAAACAGCCTGCGGTATACCGTCGAAAGTGTTTGAGTATGATATCTTTAGCTTTTTGCAGACTTTGAGCACTGTATCAGTGAATATGGTGAAAAGTCGGCAAAAATTTCGCTTCTTGATGATTCTGTACTGTGCGCGTTACCATTTTTGTCGAAGAATGAGGGAAAATTTGTCTTTCGCTTTTTAAGGCGATTATTGATGAATCTGAAGAGTTCTCTATTGTTTTTAGATAGTATGGCTTTTCTTTCACGATTTCTTGAGAACTTTTCGATTAGTCTGGAGAGTTTAGAAGACACTTTAGTATACTTTTCTATCACCTTTTTCTTACGGAGGCGGTGGAAGAGGTAATTTCGAAAGTTGAACAACCTTTTAATGTGAGGTGGGTAGTTTACGCCTTCTCGTCTGTGCAGTATTGGAGTATGCTTACAGACAATAGTAGACACCAAATGGCAGAACCTTCCGTATAAATCGTCTATGCACGAGAAGCCATTGAATATTGCCTCCCAGCTTACAGTTGACAATTCTTCATCTATTTTTTATAGCCTGTCCGAGAGAAATCAAAGGATTTTGTGGTGGTAGTGTATGGAATGCGAGGGAAATCAATCGAAAATTGGATACTGGCATGATCAGAGTTAGCAAGCGGGGCGTAGGAAGATATTTGAGAAATAAGATTTTCGGTATTCTTCAGGACAAGGTCAAGGGTGTTGCATCCACATGTGAGAAAATTGACTAATTGTCGAAGTTCATGAGCTTCAAAGCATTTTTTGTAGCTGTCAGATCTGTAGTCGTATGTTGTGCAGGTGCTACTGGTCCAGCTCATTTTGAGATTGAAGTCACCAACAACTACTACATGCCATGATGTGTTGCCAAACAGCGTATCAAGGAAGGAGACATATTCTGAGCATATGCTGGTTTTGACCTTAGGAGGGCGATATACATTAATGATGCGAAGTCTTGTGTCTCGTCCGTCTATGTCTACACATAGGCAAGAGATTCCCACTTTGCTGAATGAAAGCTCACAAACTTCCACAGCTAAGGTGTCACGTAAGATAAATGCAACACCCCCGCCTATGCCCTTTCTATCATTTCTGAACATATGGTACGGAAGGTTGAGCGAAACCATGTTCTCTGTTACAGACTCATCCATCCAAGTCTCGTGTAAAGCAACAATATCTGCACGAGTACACTTCAGAAATTCTTGGAGCTCATTCAGTTTATTGTTCAAACTGCGACAGTTAATCGAAAAGCGCTTAACTCTGATATGTTCGTGACGAGAAGTTATCACTTGAGGATGAGCTAAATGATACTTCGACTTGGATGTAGGAGTCATATTACCTTGCCTTAGTTTACCATGCAGTCTGATCAGTTTAAAGCGGGCCGAGTGGAGGCGGTGGAGGCTGGGCACGATGCGCAGACGCAAGCGCCACCATTGGAGTTTATAACTTTAGAATTAGGTGGGTTGTTTTTCAAATCGTCAGTGGCATCGGAAATTGGTGCACTCTTTTGTAGGGTGTTATGATGCTTTTCTTGCTTGGACGGGTAAAATGTTCGGTCCAAAGGAATGTGGATTTTCTTATCAAGATCGAACAATTTATCCCGTTCGACACGGTAGCGGCCACCCTGCTTCTCCAAAAGATGCCTACGTTGCTGGCGGAGCGCATACCGCACTCGTCGCTCTTCCTGAGTAAGTGAAGGGCGAACAAACACACTCTGGAACCTAATGGAACCACGGAGCTTGCGCGCTGCGCGAAGGAGCATTTGCTGGTACGTAGACGTTGGTAGCACCAATTTCAAGAGTCGCGGGCGATCTGGCTTCGGGATGCCAAGTCTGAACACACTGACGGGGGAATAGTTGAACTCCAACTCTTCTAGTAAACTCCAGATGTTCCTCCACTCAAATTTCATTCTTTCTTCCCCCCTCAAGGTATTTTCCGGTTCAGGCAAAACGGAGATGACTACGGAACCCTGTCTTTCGATTTCATCAGCGGAGCGTCCTTTTTTCTCAGGTCTGTTACTCTGGGCAGCATCGCGTAGACCAGATTTTACCTTTTCGGCATAGCTGGTTCCTCCACTGGGCAAGAGCCTGGTGAGCGTCGTAAGAAGAAACAAAAACCTTCCATTTTCACTAAGGGTAACCAACTCTTCCATATGCTCTTCCAAGTCCTCAGAAGTGCGGATGTTGGGCATATTTGGCAAAGACAGTCGACCGGCCATGGTGGAGGTAGGACAATGAATCGAATTTGTAGTAAATGATACTTCGACTTGGATGTAGGAGTCATTTTACCTTGCCTTAGTTTACCATGCAGTCTGATCAGTTTAAAGCGGGCTGAGTGGAGGCAGTGGAGGCTGGGCACGGTGCACAGACGCAAGCGCTAGAATATATATTATATTATAGAGGACGCAAGAAGCAAGATCACATATCTACTCCATTTTTACCATTGTAACAAATGAGTTTTCACATATTTTCATGCATCTATACTATGCTTCGTGGCACATTAACTTAAAGGCTTGGATGTAAGAGAGTCCCCAGACGCGAGCAATCACATGACACGCTCAATTGTCATGTGATTGCTTGCATCACTTTCATCTGTTTCCGTTATGTTCTCGTTACGATCCTAATGCATAGAGCACTCGACAGATTGTGCTTATCATAATCTTTGTGCTTATCATAATCTTTGCAGGGCACGGTCACTTTCAAGGGCGCCCTGCTCCCCTTGGATGGGTGCCTCTGGAAGGCTGAGACACCCTACCCCGTCGGCACTTGAATGGCCCCTGTCTGCGAACGTCATTGTCACACAGTGAAGGAAACACCATGATATTTGTGAAAGAAGATTCTTTCGGGAAGTATTTTCAATTACCCCACTGATAAGAAAGCGATTGGAGAAAACAGCGAATGTTGAGAAGAAAGCATTCTGCATTGAACAATAAGAAATTCTTCAGTGAAATTCTTCGCCTCCCTTCTGACTCATTTTCAATATGACAGCGCTAGCTTCAAATTATAACATTCCGTCCAGAAGAAATTGACGATTCGGTGAAACCGGCCTTCAGCACTGCTTGTTGGTGGGCAAGCCGGGCTTCGTAAAGAAGGTGAAAAGCAAAGAGGGTTTGATACGGGGTACGGGGCAAAGTCCCGAGATAAATGGAGTTCCTCTAGTTCTACTAAGGAAGGCAATACGATTACAGGGACGAAGGAGGACGACAAAAACTTGCAGGTGGAGTGTTCGTACTTTGAGCGGTGCAACAGCGGCGATGGAGTTCGAAAAAGTTTGATTGGAGCAATCACTTACAGGTTTCCACAATTTGAAAAATTCGCAGGACTCATGTGCTGCCCACACCTCATTAAATCTCTTGAAAACCCCGAAGAAAATAGAAGAAACATTGTCCTAGAAGTGATTAAAGGCAGCATCAGTCGAAATTCTCGTAGTATTCTTGTAGTATGCGAAATGCGTACAGTGTACAGGGTTTCGTGGCACATCCTATATCGGAGCACTGGTCCGCACCCGGGCGTGTTCGCTACGGCGGCCGCGGTTTCTCTGCAGGTAAGCGATCGCTGTGTTCGCTTCACATTTATGACGTGCTGAGTCTGTGTTTCACCACCCGCACATCGCTTCAATTCAAGAAATTTGACTGGTGCTGCCTTTAAAAAGACAGCCTGAACTTATGTAAACTAAAAGAATGTATGCTCTCGTTCGCGCATTGAGTGCATGTGAGTACAAATTTACAAGGTCCTAGTTAAGTCGGGTCACCACGGATTTACGCCAAATTTGGAGTAAAGAAGCGGTGGTTAGTTGTCAATAAGTATTTGAAAAACGAGGCAAAACTGATGTGAGCTAAGATATTGTATGCTCGGTGAATGGGCCAGCTTGTTCACAAAAAGCTGGATATCTAGCTCAGCCTTCATGAGCTTAATTTTCCTATTGAAACGGCAAAAATGGAGTTAGGGGGGGGGGGGGGTCGCCTCACAAAAGTCGATAACTTGACCTGTCCTACACGTTCTGACTTGCTAGCTGACGTGTTCTGACTCTGCTCTGACTTGTTAGCTATCTTGACGTACAATAGTTACCTGAAATGCAAACACGTCAGAATGTGTTGGACAGATCATATTGTCGACCAATACCAAGTGCTCCTCCACTTCATTTTTACCATTGAAACAAATGAGTTTTCATATATTTTCATGCATCTATACTATGTACTTACCATGCAATATTGAAAGCCCCACACCACGTCACTTGTAGCCTCTTAAGATCAGAGTATAGCGAATTTCCCGCTCTGTTCAGCCTGAGATTGTGCTTGTCTGCCGCGTCCCATCGCTAAATTGTTGCTAGCTTTGCAGACACCATCCTTTACCTCAGCTTGTTCTTCTCCCGCCGTCATCAGGAGTAGGTCATATGACACGATTCTTCGGGTGACACTATCGACACTCTGGATTCTGAAGCGTACAGCGTCCACCCGGGTTACAGTCACGCGTCGCGGCTTGGCTGTAAGAGAGTCCCCAGACGCGAGCAATCACATGACACGCTCATTTTTCACGTGATTGCTTGCGTCACTTTCATCTTTTTCCGTTATGCTCTCGTTACGATCGTAATGCATGGAGCACTCGACAGATTGTGCTTATCGTAATCTTTGCAGGGCACGGTCACTTTCAGGGGCGCCCTGGACGGGTGCCTCTGGAAGGCTGAGACACCCTACCCCGTCGGCACTTGAATGGTTTCGGCGATGTGTTATCTCTTCTCTTTTCTACGTTCCCTGATACACGATCAGTCTGGAATCATGAATATTGTCAATAAATGCTCTCCGCGTTGCTGTCACTATTCTTTCGCAGATGCACCCGACGGTAAATGGGATGTCATCGAAAGTAAGTCCCACAGGTTTTTAAATTCTGAAAAATAATGTCATACAAATGATAGATGGTGGACTTTACAGATGGCGGACTCACAATATCAAAACTATATCGCGGTACATACTTTTGTTCGTTGGTATTTTGCTATGCGGACCGTTGTTCTTCAACGATTGCTACCATAAAAGCGCAGAAAATGAAGACTATTCCATCTTCGATGACGACATCGAGTCCGAACATACATCAGATGGTGAAGAGCGGTGAGAGTACTTTAATTTCAGTATTGGTTAGAGAACTTACGCCGCTCAACCACGTGCTTCATTTCATTCCTAGAGAGTCACACTGAACATCCCAAGCCCCTATATTTACATTTTCAGGCAGTCGGGGTCATTATTCAGTGGTTCCCTATGAAGATCACAATGCGCGTTATGCACCCGATGCTTCTGGCTGCGTTTTTGGCTAAGAATGTTGGCGAAACACCGACTCTTTTCCCACCAGCAGGCAGTTCGGATAAGGTAAGTGGTTAAAGAGTCATCACCTGTTATTTAAAACCGTTCTCGATCGCTCTTTCTATCGGTGTCGAAAAAAAGTATAGAATGGAAAGCCGTAGGATTCTGTACGTTTTCTATGCATTGTATTCGTATCGTTCACCGTGGAACTCGAGCACGTGATTGGGCCACCGCCATCCACGCTACCTCCAGTAATACTCGGTGCGAACCACCGTTCTGGCGGTAGATCAGGGTTTCATGATTGAAGCTCCACGTGACCCTTTACGTGACACAAAGCCATGTCGATCCTCTACGTGACCCGGTACACATCGAATTTCTCTTACATTTTTATTGATTTAAACTTAAACATGAGTGTGTAGTTTGTCCATTTTATTTTGTTTGTGTGTGAAATAAAAAAAAGAGAAGGGTTTCAGGCTACTTTCCACCGAGCATTATCGATTAAATTATTCATTGTTTTATATTATATTCAATATATATTACATCGATTTTACTGATTGTTTCTACTGCAGATTCTTTCATGTCTTTTCGTGAGTACGTTACAAGCTATATAGAAGAAAAAGATGTTTATGGGAACCAACGGCTGAATCGTATCGGCTGAAAAGCGAAAAATTTTGCGCATGGGAGCGCATCAGCAAAAAGCTGGCCAAAAAAAGGATTCCGATGCAGTTGTGAGGATGACTACTAGATTATTTTGTAATATTTCTGCTCAAACCCTTTGTACCTAGTCATTTTTTTCAGTGGATGAAATTTATAAAACATGGAAAAACATATGTGACACATATAAAAGGTACCAGAATGCACCCTCGGGATCTGCAGCGCGCTCGTGGGCCCTCGTCGACAGCCTAAGATTCCTGGACACCGCTGACATTGAAGGGTAGGTTATGTGGTAGGCAACTTGTTATGCTATCTTTCCAAGTTTTTTTCACATGACTAATTTTAGCACGAGGCTAGCAAGTGTCGATCCTAGTCTGCTCTCGGACAGTGACATAGACGATTTCGACAATGAACCAGTGAAACTGCTGGGAAGGAGAAGCCCACCGCCGCTGTTGAATGAAAAAAAGAAAAACCAAAACTTCAAACTGGTCTGTTTTACCTACTTCATCTTTCACTCTTTACGTGCCTCAGTTCATTATTTTCAGAAATAAGTTCTATCAAAAATGCCGCCAATGAGGTCAGTCAGCGAATTGCTACTTTGAAGGAACATGACCGTTATACTCATTTCGGTGAGTATGACAATGTGTATTTCAACTTTGCTTGTGGACAGTATTACTTCCATTCCAGGGAACCTCATAGCCACATCTTTGAGAGCGCTCCCCGATGATAAAGCATCCCAAAGAATGGAGATATTCATGCCCGTACTCTTCAACGACGATACTTGATTGTAGCCCTGATCGAAAATCCTTCATCACATATCGTCATGTAAATTATTCCCGGGTGTAATGTCCTCCCGTTCTTTAACACAGCATTTGTTTACTGTATCTGGACGTTTCCCACACTGTTGAGCTGAAGCGCATTGGTACTCCTTCGACAAACGCGTGGCATGGTCATTTATACGCTATTAAGCAGCGGCGCACCCTCCTTACCCAAGGTTTTCCCACAATGCTGAGCGCTGACTAATTTTCTCCATCGGTGGACCCGCATCCTTGGGGTTTTCACAATAATGGGACCAAGACACCTTTTTGTATCGATGGGCCCATATCTTTGGCGCTGCTCACACTACTACCCGCCAGCACAACCTTCCTCCATTGGTGATCTCGTATCTCAGTGTTTTTTGCAGCACTGGGCGCTGGCGCACCCTTCACGCCATGGGACCGATTTGCTGGCATTTTCAACACTGGTGAGACCCTGTACACCATCGGTGTACACGCACCCTTTGTAAATCTCGAGTGCAATAAAAGGAAGTTAAGGAGTGTTCAGAAAAGGTGGTGCCGCTACTCAGCGGCCTCGGTAGTGCAGATCCCCTCTTCCGGCCACCTACATCGTGGAGCTGACGTGGGTCGTGCGTGGGCCGCACAACACCACAGCGATCGGGCATCTGTGGGCCGCACAGCACCGCCGCGATCGGGCATCTGTGGCCCGCACAGCGCCGCCGCGATCGGGCATCTGTGGTCCGCACAGCGCCGCCGCGATCGGGCATCCGTGGGCCGCACAGCACTCATCTGTGCCCCGCACAGTATCGCCGCGATCGGGCATCTGTAGCCCGCATAGCATCGCCGCGATCGGGCATCTGTGGTCCGCACAGCACCGCCGCGATCGGGCATCTGTGGCCCGCACAGCGCCGCCGCGATCGGGCATCTGTAGCCCGCATAGCATCGCCGCGATCGGGCATCTGTGGGCCGCACAGCACCAGCGCGATCGGGCACCTGTGGGCCGCACAATGCCGTAGGGAGCTGCATAACACTGCATAGTGATAATCCTGCTCCGTACATTATGCAGCCCGGAAAATGGTAAACACTGTCCCACTCGTAGGCCGCGGGACTGCCAGCGCAGGAGGCTCGTCCCGTCGCGAAATCCTGAGAGCACTGTCTAAGTCTCTCGTTTTTATCATTGGCGACTGTATCCATCATCATCGTGACCAACGGAACCAGCGAAGGTTGGGTCCCACCGCGAGTTCCACTACATCCATGCACCTATGATGAAACATCGGCCGACAGTCTCGTAAGTTCCGCCTCACCCTCCAACATGCTCTATCACGCTCTATGGGTGGTGCCCATGGTGAAAGAATGCGATCACGTGTCGGCCCCCCACGTCTGCGCTCTAGAAAATTTTGTTGCACTACCAGGATTTATATAAGAGGATTACTGTAGTATACAAACATTGAATCAAATCATTTAATATTTGCAACATTTAAACAATTAGAACCAAAGTTTATGATGCAACCTTATTTATATTTATTGATGTTATATTGCATAGAATGCCCGAGCCAGTTACATGTTGCGATGCTGGCAGAGTTCAATGGATGTAGCCTACAAGGAAAATGTAATCATAAAGGTTCATAATAGGAACGGTAACATGAGGTACAGAGATAAAGTCACTTACTCAAAGATTTTCTGCAGCCATCATCGAAAAGCAATAAACGCTATTGCTTACAAAGTTGTAGAACATAGACTGTTGGCGAGATTTACCCTGAAACCAACAGACTCTCGACTAGAAGAAAACAGCACTATTTGACTTCAGGAGCTTAAAACTTTTCGAAGGATTTTTTTCGGGGAATCTTGTATGGAGGAAGGTTATTTGTTGTGGTGAACACGAATATGGTATACATCTTGTCCTGTAACACTTTTTAAGGGATTCGGTAGATATATAGAGATAAGTTTAAGGAAAATACAAAGAGACCACAGAAAAGGCATTCAAAATCATGTTGATAGCCATAATCAGCGCATTAAATGGGCTCCGTAAGCAAATTTTTGAGGGGGTTTAACAGGTACCCTATCAGTCGTGTACCCACGGTCACCCTACAAAAATACTGTTTCACGAGAAGATGTATACAATATTCGTGTTCACCACAACTAATGACCCTGCTCCGTTTAAAGTTCCCCGAAATAAATTCTTCGAAAATTTTGAAGCTTCTGAAGTTTAGTAAAGGCAAGAAAAATCAAAGAACTAGAAGGATAATAAGGGTGTCATTACTTTGAAAGTCGACACGAAAGCAAATATAGAGTACACCTAACAAGAAGTTCGTTACGAATAAAAATAACGGGAGGGCGTACACAGGAATAAGGGATTCAGGGGGACCGACTGATTTCCATGCGCTCCTATAATTCCATGAGTCATAAACGAACACCGGCTCTAATAACAGATTCTGAAAATTAATGTAATTATAATGGAAAATAAACCAATCCAGTGTATGCGGTAAAACAGCATGCGGAAATTAATTCTATCGCTGATGATACAAATTGAAGAAATGACTTTAAGCGTGAAGCTCCCAAAAAATGAACACGTGCAAAAAGGCTGTCATGAATTGTCTAACATTCACACGATATGACCACACTCATTTTGATTAGATAATCAAGAGAAAACTAATAGAAACCTTGGAGTATATCAGTTTCTGAACGTGTCCGACAATTTATATTGAATATGGGCAGATGAAAAGTGAAGGTCGAATATTCACTGGGTGTGACAAATATCGTGCTCCAGTGCTACTTCAAGCCGTAAAACGACTCGAAAACCGGCGGAGTCAGGACGTGACGGCGCCAGCGGCGATGGCGGCGATCAGTCAATACGTATTCTTATTGTTGTCGCCATTGCGTAGTTTCGCAGGCTCGTTTCGAACTGGTGGAGTCTGGGGACTCCCTAACGAGTCCTCGAAGAACTCGCCCATCTCACCGCATTCATCCTACTCCATATGGGCTGTCACCGTCGATTTTTCTGTGCATTTCTTCGATTATAGTTCAAACTACGAACTCGATTTCAGCTCAAACCGTGTCCTCAGGAATTTTGCATCACTAGAACGATGAAGCTACGATGATTTTTCTGTTAATAATTTTTTGAACTTGAACTTTTTCGCTGGTTTGCAGGGTGGTTTTTTTTCCATCTGTACATTCAAAAAGGGCTCCGTAAAATGCTCAATTCTCAAAAGAGGCTTCGGTCTATATTGCGTCGGGAAATACCTCATGGTGGAGCCTAGGCGTGCTTCGTACATGGGGCTGATTGCGGTAAGGTGGACGAGTTGTCCGAGCGTTCGTATGGTTTAAGATATAATCGAGAAACTGTACAGAAAAATCGATGGCAGCCCCCATATGGAGGATGAATGCGGTAAGATACCCACGGATGAATGGCGAAATGAGCGCGGGAGGCCCGCTGAAATACGCAGCAACTCATGGCAGAATTAGCGCACCATAACGGCATTGTTTTGTTTTGATGAAAAAGAACCATGAGAGGCTTTCAAACAAAAACAATTCCCTCACATCCTTGGTCCTTTGGAGCATCAGATTCACAGCTATAATGCAAAGTTGGATGAGCATTCGTTTTGCGCGCACAAAAGCGTAAAAGTGGAGCAAATGGAGATCCCGGTTATTAAAAAGTCCTCTCGAGGACTTTTTAATAACCGGGATCTCCATTTGCCTGCGTCTTTGATACCTGCGCGCACTCTGCGCGCACTCTAGCAATATCGATATGGCAGTGTCTGTGCGATCTGCTCAACCGATGGTTTCGCAGCGCCCGAGACCAGGATCCAAAGCGTGGTGTGACCCGCTGGTTATATCACGGTTGTCAAAACTGAGTTGATATTCTGATTTTTCACACCATAGTGACCTCACAACGGTTCCGGGTTATGAAATGTACAACTGCCGGTTTAATTTGCTGGTTAACAGACAGTTATAGTGCAATTACTACGGCCCCAAGTTGTCGACAAGCTACAACTTGCCAACAGAAAAGAGAAGCCCAACCAGCCTCTATCGGTTCGAATATCCATTAAGCAATCTCAATTTTGATCATTTCATGTTATTATTTCCTTTGTGTTGGTTACAGGAAATACATATTCCACAGCTACTAGTCACTTGAAGAAATTTCTCGCTCACATTCGAGAGTGACAAGGCATGACGACATCAAAACATGTAGAGGTGAAAATGGAAGGAATTATTATTGCATCGGAAAGTAACTTCACATGTTCACGTGTGGCGAAAAATTTTCTAGTAAGGCTAGCATTAGAATAAGAGAGGAAGTCAACTGTTGGCAGGACGGCGGGTGAGATTGGAATGAAGAATATACATAAAGTATAATCAGAACTTCGTATTTGAGCTCAGTTAAGGACCACTTTTACTCTTCATCAGTTTTCTGGAGACTTGCTGGTGTAAAGCTTTTGCACGGACCTCGATTGGTTGCTGCACCTCACTTCCTAGCGTCCCACAGAAGCGCTGGTATTTAGAACAAATACAAAAAGCGTGTATCTACTGCCGGTGGCGCGGTTCCGCGCACTCCCGGCGGAGGCAGTCTCCTTCCTCTTAGCACTCGATCGTCTTCTTCGAACTTCCTCTTTATTCCAGCAGTGGACATTCGTCGTTTGAATTGTTTTGTGATGGGTTTTCCGTTCACAGTAGAAACATTTTCTGTTTCCATCACGCTTCTTCTTGCAGTGAGGTGCGAGGCAAAACTTACACATCCGTTCGCCCTCTGTTAGCCTTCGACTCTTTTTGTCGTAAAAATGAGGAAACTACGACCCGGTGGCCAGCGGTGTACAGCGTTTGTCGCGAGTGACTGACAAAGCGCCGTCTGTACACATGCAAGCTTTCTAACCTTCGTCGTGCTTCGGACACAAACAGCGGAGTTCTTTGGCGTCTTCTCTTAGCAGGACTACGGTTCAGCAGGTCTCCTTCAGTCCCTCTCTTCTTCGCGCCACTTCCCTAAACCGAGCTCCCGCGTCTCGTATCTTCCTTGAGGGCTGGTGGTGGTTCGGGCACTTGTTCCGGCACTGTGTCTTCAATGAGGGGGACGTTGAGCATCTGTGCGACTTCAGGATCGTCGAGTAGGTCGAATTCGTCGCGGGCTTTTGCCGTCTCCTTGGGCTCTCTCTCGGTGGGTGTCTTCAAGAGCTCGGAAAGCGTGCCTTTCCAATCCATTTATTCACAGTCGATTTCAAAGCGAACAATCTTCTTTTTGATCCTCTAGCTCGTCCTTCGTAACCGCTGGTTTCCCCGTTTGTTCTATCTGTGAGGTCCTTCTTTCAAGGTCTTTGATGCGGTTTGCAAACTCGAACTGCTTAAGCTTTTCTTTCACTGGAAGATAATCATGCTCCGAATTTCATTGATGACGTGAGTTATTGGGGTTATTTCGGAGGTGGGCATACGCCCATGTTGCCAACCAGACGCTTCGCTTTCCTTTTGTCACTCAGGAATTCATCTTTCTCTGCATCGCGACTTCGGCCTTTGTCATCACATCGTAAACGTCCCAAAGGGTGAATCCCATGGCCCTTACGTGGCCTACTCTTTTTCTAATCCTAGTGAGTGTGCGCTCGGTCTCTCTGCGAATGTAGTGGACCGTCTCCCGTGGGTCCTTGTCCGGATTTGTCGCGTACTCTAATCCACACTTTTGGCAACTTGCAATCTGTCGTTCTAATTCTCTAAGAAGAGTATTCAGATGGAATTTGAGAGCGTCTATTCTCTTCTGCAGAGTTTTCTCGTTCAAAACGCCATGGGGTCTGACGGTGATTTGTAGAAACAGCGCCTTCACTTCCTCTAGTGTGGTGCTCTCCATGTTGAAGGTATCATCATTTTCATCAAAACATGAACTGAGGTTTCCTTGACTTTCGCCTGCGGTTACTACGTTTACGGAAAATGATTCGCCATAATTTACGCTCAAAAGGCTAGCGCTTGGTTAGAAATGCTAGCTTTTTCCATCTTTCCCCAGTTGTCCTCAGTTCGTTTTCGTCGTTGTCGTCCAGCTCCAGTGGCACCAGAAGACTGACTAGTCGCATCACCAAGTTGCCGTGGCTTGTTGCAAGCTCGACTTCTCGAACATCTCCCTGCTCTGAGGTGGTCTCTGGTGATCCTTCCGAGTTTCCATGCGTTTCTTGGAGTCACGTCCTCTTGCAAGAGCACCACCCTAGTGTGACACTCGCATTTTCCCCTTGGATAAGCGTCTTTCGATGGTGTTCGTGGAGCAACGTGAGGTACTGATGATGCCAAATCTTCCACAGTTTACTGGCAAGATCGCACGAACTCTTCAGTCTTAGATCGTCAGCCTTATTTGTTCACTGGTATATACGATAAATTGTCAACGTTTAATCGTTACCGCTTCATAAAAAAAAACACATATCGCAAAAGTAACTTTGGTTATAAAAACTAACTTTGATATTAAGAGAATCTCTTCACACTTCAATGGATAATAACATATAGCATATCTCAAAAGAATGTTTCCAAATCAGCGTACTGACTATACAGGTCCAATGGGTCAGGGGATCTGCCACGAATACAGCATCGTGTAAAGTTCGCGCACTATCGAGCTCCATCCTGGATCTCTCCGTCTCCAAGCAAAGACGCGCAAGCTCCATCTGAGCTCGCTCAGACTCAATTCTTGCCCGTTCCAGCCGCGGGCGTCCCCTCTCCAATTCCATCTCCAGTGCATCGCCACAGAGATTGGCGATGCGGGTTTCCTCGCCGTACAGGAGGGACCTACCGTCGGTCAAGACCAAGACCGACAGCGGTTCTTTTGCTCTCCTGGAACGAGCGTTGTTTAGAGTTCTCCACGTCTACTCACAGAAACAAAAGTCACAGTCAAGGTCTTCTCCCTTTTAAGACGCTTCTTAGAAGAGGCCGATGCAGGAATGACATATTCTGGTCTCATTGCGTCCCGAGACGACATTGGGATATCAACCTAGTGATGAATGCCTTCCGGGGGAACTGCAGACGGAGTTTTGAAGACTCGCTGTTCATCTCACCAACCAGTAGCTTAAAAAAGCTCCCGCGGTGGTGTTCCTCTGTTCGATTGGCCCCCTTCTCCGAGTGGTTGTCGCGGCGGAATCTTCGGCTCCTTCTAAAATAATGTACAATCTGAATGATATGTGAATATACAGTCGGGCTGTTAACTTACTTCCACTTTGAAAAGAGCCCTGCTACTTGTTGCTTATCGTATTCCTCACATTCTAAAGAACAGGTGAGTAAAACAACGGAAATTTGTTCCGAAATCCTTGTTGGATGAAATAATTACAGAAGTTTTTGAGTCCCGTCAGATGCTGCTTTCCCTACATGCACTCGTACAACGACATCGGGCAGTGGGGCACTTTACTAGGGCCCTTCACCACCACTCATGCTTGTCAACTTCTTCCTCTAGAAAGGAATTAATCAATGTAGAGAGGAATAGTGGACAATAACAACAGTACTCTGCTCCTGCTCCATGACGCCGCTTCCACTTCTACAGCGTTTCTTCCTGCAGAGGCAATTCAAAATTGCGCAAACAAAGGAAAGAAGTTGCGATACAAAAATAGCAACACACCGAGAAATTGAGATGAGACAAGAGAATGATACACAATACGACGGAAAAGCGGTTACGAAACAAAAAATTTCGTAAAATTGCAGTTCTGGAGCATTATCTGCTCACTGTAATTCGCCCCGTACGCACAGATACACAGTATGGCCTGGCCTAGCCAACCACACGCCTAAACTTTCATGAATGCCTCCGTAGCCTAGCTCACGGCTAGGCTAGCTGCGCAGTTGGCTGAACCAAACCATGGTTTCGGTTCCGCTGCAATTTCATGAATCCAAGCCCCAATGCCCATTTTCCAGGGTTTTCTTTAAGGAAAGTGGGGCCTTTCCACCTTTGTTGCTTCGGTCTTGGCTCCAAGGAATCTCGCACATAGGATTTCTGCTTCCAAGGTTGCATCGTTGGCGGCTTCGAGATAGGATTCGTTCCCTTCTTGCTCCTGTTGTTGGTGTTCCGGCTCCATTTCTTGGGAAGCGGCTTGGAATTTCTCCATGACCCTCTCGATCACATCCTTCGCTGCTTCCACCCTTGTTCTTCTTGTTTCCGCAACTTCCTCCATTCTTTCAGCTGCCCTGGATCGTTGTCGATTTTTGGTGGAAGCTGGGTGAAGATCTCCTGTGAGCTGGTTACAGCTTCGTCCTGTGCTTTTCGTGCTTTCGACAGTCGAGTTTTCGCAGCGTTCAGCATGTATTCACGCAATTTCTATTAGCCTACCACAAATTACCAAGTCAAGGAAACCTCTTAGAATTTACTAGCAAACAGATAGCGTCGGATGGAAACTCGGGAGCGAGGCCAACAGAATATAAGAATTCATTGATAGAGGAGCAATGCAAAAGCTCTCGATTGCCGGGTTCGAATGGCGATGCACCATAGGATGGGGTTTATGTCTGTCCTACCTAGGATCCTGTTATTTGTCCTACTCCGGGTCCCTACGAGGTGCCCTCTTCTGCGCTACCAATCGGCTGCCTTCTTCCGGGCGGTTTCAGTGGCATTGTTGAAACTGTATTGACACTTTCTTACATAAGAGCTGCAGACGCAGAAATATATGTATTATACAATGGGTCCTGAGCGGAATAAGGCTATGACAAAAACGAGCACGAGTGTGGTAGTTGAGGTGAGTCATAATTGACATACGACATAAATGAAAAAATATAAAGTTAAAAATACGTAGAAAAAATACAAAAATGTGTGTATCTACTGCCGGTGGTTCGGTTCCGCATACCTCAGATGGACCACATACCGACGCTGAAATAGGAATATCCGCGTGCGAAGAAGGGATGAGCGGAATTCCTTTCACGCAAACCTGGGGATTCCTGAATTCTGACGTCATGCATGCTCCTAACTCCTGGGATTTCAAGGAATTGGCAGTAGCTAAAGGCCTGCAAATCACTCATGGTGTTTTCTCCTCTCGAAATTCCCTATGCTTCGAAATTCCCTCAACTTTCAACTTCCGAACTTCCGGCCTCACATGGTACTTCCGCTCATCTCTGTTGAAAAGTCACTTCGGCTGCTTTGCCGTCCCAGGCTCTGCAACAGCAGATGTTATACGATGTTCTAAATAGAATGGATCTGTGGCACGGTAGAAATAATAGGAAAGCAAGAGAACCGAAACTGGCTGGACACCTGTGTTGAAGCATAACTAGCAGATTTTGGGATGATAGATGCAGAAGGATCTCTTCCACAAGGGATATCATACGGCAAAGCTCATCAGACAAAGTAGAAGTAGCAACATCAGAAGCAGCTCCTTTCGACTTTCTGCCTCTACCTAATCTCCTCGTCTTCTTCCCTGGCTGGTCGCTCGTTCCATCCTTATTCGATTGCTGGTCACCAAGAGGCTTCTTTGGAGGAATACCAGAACTGGTCGACATCGTAGCAGAAGTAAGACGTTCAGAATAACAGCCGTATGGCAAAAACAGAGCAGCAGCACCTCTACAACAAACGTTTGGAGTCGAAGAAGTCGACTGTTTTTTTTTTTCGAAACCACGAAAATACTAGAGCGGACAGCTAAGGGAAAAACAACCACTAGCAGATTAAAATACTATTGCCACTACGAGGAAAAGAGAACGATATCGAGAGAAGCAGAATATACTAGGGAAACTACAAAAACACCGTCTAACACAGCTAGCAATTATATATGTGACGCAATGACGCAAAGCGATCAGCACCTAAGGCTACAGCATGTGACTGCAACATGTTCGCGGCGGGACCCGATCTATAGAGCCTTGAGGAGAACTAAGATGCATGGCAGAAATGGACAATTACTACAGCTAAGAAAAACTACAGCTGCCAAGCCTATTAGTAGGCGCCAACTGTCTGGGCAAATGTAAGACGTAAGGGTGAGTCCTTTGAGAATATCCACAGAGTGTGGAACGCCGGGTGATAGCAACAGAGTAGAAGAACGGGTGTTACGTGAGGTGTCCTTTATGAGATCGGCGTCTCCTTCCACTTCTGGCTGATCGATAACCTTATTGAGAGCTTTTACAAATTCGTCCACCGTCCACAAGGTGTCTCTTCTGCTCTTGAGCTCGCCAATACTGGCAAAGTGCATGATGGAAATTTGGGTCTTATGAGTTTTATTTTATTTTTTTATGAGTTTCGCTCCTATCGCCGAGGCGTCCTCGTTATTTGCTTCATCTGTGACCAGATCGATTGAATTGCATAGAGGGTTACCTTTTGTGAGATTCTTGGATCTGTTGAGGCTCTTTGTTGCATAAGCTTATCCCAGAGTTTGTTTCCGATAATTTGCGGGCAGTAGTTTGTGTTATGGAGGATATCGTGACAAACGGAACCAGCGAAAGGTGGGGCCCAGCACGACTTAGACTACATCTATGCACTCATGATGAAACATCGGCCGACTGTCTCGTCTGTTTCGCCTCCACCAGCACTGTATGTGGGCTGAGCCCGCGATGAAAGAATGCGATCGCGTGCCGACCCCCACGTCTGCGCTCTAGAAAAATTTGTTGCACTACCAGGATTGATATAGGAGGATCCCTACAGTATCCTCGTGATTTTGAGCTGCAGGCTGGGATTGGGAGATGTAATTGGCAGCGTCTCCTTGTAAGCAGGATTTAAGATACATGAACTCGAGTGGTACTCTCTAGTGGTACTGGTACACTAGTGTTGTTGTGTACAGCGATAGCAAATAGATTCCAGAACTGCGGAAACCCGTCAACCTCACCGCCAAACTGAGGCAGCTGACAAGGGAAGGACACTTGGTCAGTATCGCCTTTCTCAGCGAGGTGTATAGTGATGACGCAGCTCGTAACGTTGATGCCAAATCTGTTTTCACCTGCCCCTAAATTCGTTTCTGCGAGGAGTTATGTCCGTTTTGATTGTAAGGTACGCTCACCTAGGGCGCGAAAGGTAGATGTATCAGTTGAGTCATGGCGGGATGGTAAGTTTCTCGGTCTCAATGATCAACACTGCGAGTTCAGTTCCTGTCAAAGTTTACTGTTTTGCATTCTCCTCCCACCTATATGGGACTTTTCACCTATAAATAGATTTTTCGCAAGTCTGAAACAATTTAGAAGGAATCTTATCACACCGTTCTAAGAAACTCCGACTGCTGATTTCACGAAGTGTCCCAAGCTTCAAAATTTTTTTCTTCTTCTTCTCTTCTTCTTGAACTTCAAAAATTCATGCGCATTTACAGTCATTCCAAAAAATACTTGCCTCCGGCATCCACCGCCCGTCTGCTGAGCCGCGCCGCGCCTCCTATGCATTATCACACGTGCTGCGATGTGGCTCAGTCGACGCGCAGTGTAGCGTGGGGCAAGAATTTTTTGGAAAGACTATATGTGGTGTAGTGTTGTGAGAATCCTTCCAAATTGTTCCAAACTCGCATTCAGAGGAAAACGGTAGGTGAGGGGGAAATGCAAAACAGTAAACTTTGACAGGAACTGAACTCGCGGTGTTGATCGTTAAGACCGAAAAACTTACCATTCCGCCACGGCTCAACTTACACGTCGACCTTGTCCTCCCTATGTGAGCACATATCACAAAAAAATGAAAAACGGACATAACTCCTCGCAGAAACAAATTTAGGTGCAGAAACAGATTTGGAATCAGCGTCGCGAGCTGCATCAGGCAATATACACCTCACTACGAAAGGCGATACTGACCAAGTATCCTTACCTTGTGAGACTTTTGACGGCACCTCTATAGCAGGGGCATGGAGGGTTTATAATTTTGACCCGAAGTGAAAGACCCATTTTAAAGCCAAAAGGGACATGTAATTAACTCAGGGAGTGTGTCAGAAAAGGAAAGGGGGTTCGGGAATGCTGATCACCCAAATAAAAATACCCATCACCAGGTTGTGTGTGCTGCTGTTCTCCGTGTCCCCTTTGAGGATCAGGAAAGTCAGAAGCATACACAAGGGAAGAAGGAAAGAGGGAAGTGTTAGGATCCGATGGGTGGCTTTGATTTGTCTGCACCAATCGTTGGGGTATATCTGTAGTGCCCGTAGAATTTTGACCCAAAGGAAAAGGATTATGCCTCACTAATGTGCCCCACCAACGAAAACTAGGAATGCGAATTGCCTCAGGATTGGTAGAAGCTTGGCAGCAGTATTTAGGCGACCAAGAGGAGATTCCGCCTCCTCTATAACCTGATCCAGGTCACTGACGTCCCAGTGGCCCGGATAGCATCAAGGAGGGACACCTCGCTTTTTTAAATGGGGTACTCCCGAGCAAATTCCTGAGCCGCCGCCCATCGACTCTTTAAATGAGAAACGGCACGATCGGTGAGAGTAACAGTAACGAGAATATACTATCTACGATCAAGGATGACTTCCAAATTCCCATGTGGACCTTCGGTGGGGACAACACGTTCCATGATCGTAGTGTCGACTTCCGCTATCTTCTCATGCAACTCGTTTTCAGCCTTCTTCAACTGAACCGTTTGGAATGCAAGCAACGACACACCTGAACAGAAGAACTGTGACATGAGAGGCTTCGCGAACGGGACACCTAATAATATGCGGACATACAGAAAAGGAGCGTTGGAGATGATGTAACAGTAAAGGATAAGGAAGGAATAAAGGGAATACGATGTTACCTTGAAGGGAAACGGCCACGGAAAGAACTTTGGAGAGATGAATAAAATATAGGAAAGAAAAGTTAGTGTAAAAGGGGGTTTTACCCAGAGGGGACATGACTTGACCCGAAGGGGAGGGGTGGACAAAAAAATAAGTCTCGAACCAGGGTAAAGGGACCGCCGGAATACACCAACTCCCACTCCATCATCAATCCTGTCGAACTCTCGATCTATCATCCACCGCAACGGCTAGCCACTATAATGAGAGCGGCACTTATATGGGGTTATTACATACGTTTCCGCTGTTTTGGAATTTTCAACAAAAAAAGTTGTAAGGCGACGTATGGTCGCTGAACGTTTGCCGTTTTTGCAGCAGGAATTCGACTTCGCTGCTTTAAAATTCGATGAAGTACGAGGCAAAGAGAGGAGTCGGGTGGTGTTGGAGGTGATTGACTTTGGCAAATCTGTTCCCGCAAAGTAGGTAATCCTGTGATATGGTATTTTTTAAATGATTTTTATCACCTATCTGTATATATATGGGCGCGTGTGGCGCAATGGTAAGAGGCTCGCTGCGCACGCACACGGTCGATGGTTCGATCGCGCGCCCACGGCCAACCAAGCCGTCCATCCCTCCGGGGTCGGTAAATTGGTACCAGAGGAGTCTGGGAGGATGAAGCACTGACTTGGTTCATCGGATGCCCCCAGCAAGTCACTGTATAGGGCACATACGCATTCAACGCCTCTACGATGCTCAGATGAAGTCGAATGCGTGGCGCATCCCTCGTGACGGGATTGATCAACGCCGACCACTTTATCCTTTATCTGTATATATAAAAATATATATGTGTGTGTGTGTGTGTGTGTGT